>JAXQQM020072795.1:0-93502 GCA_034641835.2 Pinus albicaulis
TAATATGCGGAAATGGGCGGAACAACTATGCGATAAACTTTGAACAAAATACCAAGAAATGCAACGGAAATGCAATGGAATGCAACAGAGTGGGGCCCAGCCGGAGGCAGAGGGCGATTAAACTTGGGCCGTCAGATCTTGGGTGGAGGGATGGTCATGATCAAGTTGGAGGGTTGCGATCGGGGGAAGCAGGGGTGACACATTGAGAAAATTCCGATTGCGATCAGAGCGATGTTGCGGTGGCGCTAGTAGGATGCGGGACTAGATCAATGGCTCTCATTCAATCGGGGAGAATAGAGAGGGACGATGTAAGGAGCGGGATGAATGCAGATTGAATTTGGTAGGACGGACGGACGGGATCATCGGGAGACGAAGGAGAGGTGCGATTGCGGCCAGGGCGGAGGGTGCGATAATGCTGGACCGTCGGATCTGGGGAGAATGTACGGTGGATTCGTCGGAGATCGCAATGTCAGACACGGAGAAGAAGATGCGATTGGGTTATGCGATTGCGATGGACCGATTGGCGTAGGGCCATTGGATCGGCGGGACGAATCGCGGTCAAGAATAGATCGAAGGGAGAGAATCGAAACTTGGACGGAAGAACTACGCCCCGATCAATACTAGCAGCATAATCCTGCAACGGACCGTCGGAGGGTGCCTGGCACAAGTTGCAATTGCGATTGGGCGGGGCTGCGATTAGCGCTCGCCTTGGTCTCACGGAAGATCAATGGTGCGGAACACGTCTCAAGAATTATCGTGATAATCGATCGCATCAGAGTCTTTGACTATTACAAAGGATTTGTGCACCCGCCTGACTTCTGATTGTGATTAGCGCTTGGGACTTAAGCGCTTGGTCCCAGCGCACGGGCATGTGTGGGAAGTGGTTAAGGGGCTGGCGGAAAGGGGCTAGTCCTTATAATAAGGTCGGGAAGTGGGTTTTGGCCCATTTAAATGGAATTTGAAGGTTGGGGGAGGGTAACGATAGAAGAAGATAAGGGGGATGAGGGGAAATTTAGCCAAGCAAAGGGAAAGGGAAGAATTTGAAGGGGATTTCGAGGAGATTTAGGCGGTAAGAAGGGGGATGGAAAATGAGACAGGGGGGGGAATAAAAGAGGTTAAGTGGGGATGAAATGAGCGGAAAAAGGAGGCCTTTTGAGAAACGGATCAGCAGATAGGATTTATACAAGGCAAAGCACTCTGAAACTTCAAGGAGAATTGTTTTTCAGGGAAAGGCATCCCTTGAAGGCTCAATAATCAGTTCAGCCCCCAGCTTTCTTGCCAATATTTTAATAGGGGGGGCTAACAGTGGCTCCACATGGGGATGGCTGCTCCTTGGAGGAGTCAAGAAACCAGACATGATCTTTGAAGTAGGCCAGATGCCTGCTGTCATAAGCCATCTTTCTTTTTCAATTTTAGCTACCACAATATGATAGAAACATCAGCAAAAATATTCCCCAACCAAACTACCTACCCAGACTATAGTTCTACAATTTCCCCTTGGGTGCACTTGAGCCAGCAGACCCTTTATATTTAGTTTGCAAAACAAGACAAACCTATTCTAAATCTATCCTTATTGCTCCGTGAGGCCAGATTAGACTGTCGACCTCATCCATTCCTCTACCTAATATACTGCCTGTTGGGATTAAACTGTCCAACAGGCTTCTTCACCTACATTCTAAGACAGAAAATTTAAGCACAGCCAAGCCAGGATTAAACTGTGTGACTTGCCGGGCAGAAACTTGTAGAAAACAAAACTGTGAAGGCATGGAATTCTGCAACTATGAAACATCCTTCTTTCCTTCTTGTGACTCAGTTTTTGAGCATATTTGAGTCACCTCTTTCTTTACTTCAGCTCTGGTTTTGGGCATGTTAGAGCTGATTCTTCTTTTTCCTTTGTTGGTCCAGATTTTGGGCATGTTAGGACCAGCTGTCAAGTTTTTTTTGTGCTTCAGAGGTTCATGTTTTGAGCATGTCTTAACCTCGCCCTTTTTCTATTTTTGGAACACTTTTTATTTTCTTGAAAGTAAAACTGCGATGGTATGTACAATGGAAACGGAACTGGAAATGAAAATTAACAGAAATAGTGTTTGAGCATCCTGCCATTGACAGGACCCCCAAACAGCTATGTACCATCAAGTTCTTGTAAGAAAAATGCATTAGGACCCACAATGGCTTGGATGATATATGGACCCTGCCATAAGCTGTCAAATTTGCCATTTTTGCCGTTGTCCTCTCTTCTTGAATCCCATCTCAGAATCTTGTCTCCAACCTTGAAATCTGAAGCTTTGGTTCTTTTGTCGAACTGTCTCTTTATACCTTCCTGTACTCTGACAGCTCTATCATAAACCTGCTCTCTTGTTTGTTGAAGATGGATTGTTTCATTGATTCTCCTTACCATACTGTTTTCTTCTGATTGGATCTCCTGCACAAGCTTGATCACTGGAACTCCAAGACTAGTAGGAAAAACTGCTTCAGTCCCATAAACCAGCTGAAAGGGTGACATGCCAATAGATTTCTTTGTAGTGAGCCTGTCTGCCCACAAGGCATGTATCAACTTTTTATGCCATGACCTTTTGTTCTCTTCCAGCAGCTTCTTAATGATTGTAACTAGGCTTTTATTTGATGATTCAGCTAGGCCATTACCCTGGGGGTAATAGGCAGTTGAATGTCCAAGTGCTATTCCGTACCTGTGACAGAAATCAATCATTCTTTTGGATCCGAAAGCAGCAGCATTGTCAGTGATTATTTTCCTTGGACAACCAAAACGAGATAAGATGAAGTTTTCTAGGAACCTAATGATGACAGAGTCAGTGGAATTCCTAGTGGGTATAGCTTCTATCCATTTAGTGAAGTAATCTGTAGCAGTTAGGATCCATTTATGTTGTCCAGAGGAGGCAGGATGAATTTCTCCTATAAAGTCTAGGCCCCATTGCATGAAAGGACCTTCTATGGTGATCGGTTGCAGAGGGAGGGGAAGGAGTTTTCTTTTGCCCTCAAAGATTTGGCATTTGTGGCAGGCAAGAATCATTTTATGGACATCACTAAAGAGTGTAGGCCAATAGTAACCAGCCCTGAGTATCTTATTTGCAGTGGTTTTCCAACTCAGGTGGCCTCCACACTCCCCAGCATGAAATTCTTATTTGATTTTTTTAGCTTCAGTTTCAGACAAACATTTCAGCAAAAGGCCATTCGGATTTTTCCAATATAGGTTCTCATTCAAAATACAATAATTTCTAGCTTTGAGTTTAATGAATCTGGCCTTTGTTTTGGATAGTTCTGGAGGGGCATTGAGGTTAGTGAGCACATAAAGGATATCAGTATACCAAGGAGAGTTCTGAAACTGCTCCTCGACAGTTGGATGGGGCAGTCCTCCCTGCTCGTCTAAGGCATTCATCGTGTTAATGTCCAAGGCCTGCAAATTAGATTCAGCCATTAATTGGGCCAGGCCTTGACCTTTGATTAGCTTGGTGGGTTTTATTTCAAGGTCATATTCTAAGATTGTAGCAATCCATTTGCCCCTTTTTCCATCAGGGTCTTGGGACAAGATGTCTTTGACCACTATATTTGGCACATAGGCTATGGTGTGAGAATGCAGAATGTACACCCTAAAGTCTTTTAAGGCCTTAATCAGAGCATAGGCCTGCTTTTCCATGATGTTGTACTTTAAGGGTGCATCTCTCAAGGCTTTACTGAAGAAGGCTATAGGCTGTTCATTACCTTCTGAATTTTTCTGCAGCAAAACTGCAGCTATTGTGTGTGGGGAAGCAAATGAAAAGATCAGAAAATCTTTTGAAAAGTCAGGGCTGTTAAGGACAGGGGCCTGGGTGAGTGCAAGCTTTACTGACTCAAAATATTTCTTGGCTTCGACAGTCCACTTGATTCCTGCATCTTTCTTTAGCATTTCAGTCATTTTCCTAAGATGCTCGGCAAGGTTGGGGATAAATCTTCTAAGGAAATTGATCTTCCCAATGAAGGACTGTAGCTCCTTGATGTTTCTTGGATGTGTAATTTGGAGTATTCCCTCAACTCTCTGGGGGTCTATCCTAATCCCTTTCTCAGATATGATGTGGCCCAGAAGCTTACCCTCTTGCAGCCCAAAAATAGTCTTCTTAGGATTTAGGGACAGACCATACCTTCTACATTTTTCAAAAACTTTCCTCAGATGTTTTAAGTGTTCTTCTTCTGTTTTAGAAAAGACAGTTAAGTCATCCAAGTAGATAACTATAAAGTGTCCAATCTCATCTGAGAAAGCAATATCCATTGCTCTCTGGAAGGTAGCTCCAGCATTCATCAATCCAAAGGGCATTTTCACATACATGAAGGTGCCCCATGGAGTGGTAAAGGCTGTTTTGAGTTGATCTTCTGGGAGTACCAGAACTTGGTTGTATCCTGAAAAACCATCAAGCAGGGAAATTCTCTTAGAGCCAACTTCCTTCTGTAGGATATGTTCCATTCTAGGCAAAGGGTAGTTGTCTTTTAGGGAGGCTCTATTGAGGTTTCTGAAGTCTATGCATAGTCTGATCTCCCCCGTTTTCTTCCTTACAGCCACTAGGTTTGACACCCAATCAGAAAACCTCACAGGGACTATTATGCCTGCTTCATACATATTTTTAATTTCTTTTTCTACTACAGGCAATTGTTTTGGGTTGATTCTTCAAAGTTTTTGTCTGAAAGGCTTCTGATTTTCTTTTAGTGGTATCTTGTGCTGTATGATGTTGGTGTCATAGGCCTTTAAGTCTTCATAACTCCATGCAAACACATCAATGAATTCCTTAAACAGGTCAATGTATTTTTTCTTCATGTTGGCAGGTATAGACTTAGCCAGTTTAATCATTTTGGGTTTGTCTTCAGTGTCGATGTTGCATTCTTCCACATCTGAATCAGCATGTTCAATTGTGGGTTTTTTCGCTACGTCATCAAAGTCAAAAAGGTCTTCTAAGGGTGCCAGGCCTCTGGGTATGTTCTTATCTTTGGCCTGCAGCACTTCGACCTCTTCATTTCCTGTGTTTTCATTATTTTCATTAAAATTTCCAGTTTTGTCAGAAAAAGAATTTATTTCTATGTTACAGGGTGCTTCTTGTTCATTTGGGGAATCCTCGATTGGGCAGTTATCATCGGAAATTGAGTCTGAATCAGAAAACTCAAACTCATTCCTGCCCACCAGGAAATCTTCGATCTGTTTGTCTCCTTCAAAGACCTGCCAATATTTTTCATTGTCTGGCACTGCAGGCCTGAATTTGGTTTGAATGATAATCTTTTGATCAACTGGGGCTTTAGGATACGAGCTAGCTAGACATGCTAGTCCATTTGCAATTGCATTTTGGCCCCTGGGAACGAACACTAATTCATATTCAATAAACATTTTCAGCAAATCTAGAGTGTCATTCCTGTACGCTCTAAGCCTGGGGTGCTTTGCTGAATACTCACCATTCACCTGCTTGATAACTAACTCTGAGTCTCCTTTCACGGCTATCCTACGGGCTCCTAGCCTTTTCAACAAATTCAGACCTAGGATGAGAGCTTCATATTTTGCAATATTGTTTGTGCAGTTGAAATGCAGATTGACAGCGTGGCTCTCTGCGTGATCGTTTTCAGTGTTACGCAACCACACTCCTGCTCCAGCGTTTTGCCTAGTACAGGACCCATCAAAATTCATTTCCCACAGGGGTTCTTTGTCCAATTCATCTTCATCCCCTCCCCCATAGCTAGATTCGTCATTATGTTGAGTTGTGAGGCTTGCGCTAGGAGGGGGGTCGTTTTGGTCATGGAGATCAGGGAGGTGTCTAACCTGATGTTCTTGTTCTGTCTCTGTTTCATTCAGAGTTATATTCTCAGCAGTTTTCCCATGGTCTTCCTCTTCGTATTCTTCTAGGGTAGCCATTATGTTGAAGTCCATGGGCTGTATGTTACTGTTCTCTGAGACTGATTCTTCTGAGGATTGTTCATTGTAAAGGATGAAAGAATCCAAGTCTGTGTGCACAGAATACAATGGTGAGTTTTCAGGCTTCTCGGGGCTATTGACTAAAGATTTCATCTGAGATTCTCTATACAGTCTTCTAAGTTGGCCAAATATAGGGATAGTGGCATATGAGCCATCCATCTGCATTGTTCCTTGCAGTTTGGCTCCCCATGATCTTGACAACAGCATGCCATACTTTGGTGGTACATCTGCCACCACAACATCCATGACCATACATTTAGCAGGAATCTGGGTTAGACTCACACACAAGTCTTTGATCAGGCCTAGGCATTTTACTCTGCTAGAGTCAAATGAGTATAAGTCTTTGTAAGGTCTGGTAATTTCTAAGCCTAGCCTTTCCATCACTACCTTAGGCATCAGATTGTGTGATGCACCAGAGTCATGCATGGCATTATGGAGGATCTTGTCATGAATGTTAAGACTGATATAAAAAGGTGGAACTACCCCTTCTTGAAACTTTCCTTCAATTTTGGGACCAAAGAGCAGGGCTGGTTGATCATCATTCAAATTTACAGAATCATTCATTTCTCCCAGATTTAATGCTTTCAAAATTTGGCCTTTATATACCTCCCGAGTGGCCAGTTCAGATAATGGTACAGAGATTTTGATTTTTGTAATCTCACCCTATATATTGAAAGTGGACTGTGTCTTGGAAACGCTAGGCTCTGTTTTATTTGCCACTGTTTTGGTGGCTGAATCAGCTTGCTGATTCCCATTATGTACATGTGCATGAACAGTTTTATCAGAAGTACTAACCGAAGTGCTAGCACTGCTGGCTGGTTGGCTTTGTTTTTCGTTGTCTTGGTTGTCTTTCTCCTTATGTTTACCAGAGCTTTCGGCTGCCGCTTTGTTGTTTACAGAGGTTGCTTTAGAATTTTTGTCAAGTCTCTTTTTGATGGTTACCTCAGGAGTCTTTGTTTTTGAAGTATCTTGGCTTTTCTTTCTCCTAAGTTCATATTGTTCCCTGACCTGTAACATGGCATCTTTAAATCCTAATCTGTAATCCTCAGTTTCTAACCATTCCTCATCCCAATATGAGGGTGAGGGCTGATCTTTTTCTGAATCATAGTTAAAGACCGAGTCCTCTGCTTCAAACATATTTATGGTATTCCCTTCAGACTCCTCAATGATTCCCTCGTCCTCATCCAGAAATTTTTGGAAAGGGGGAATAACCTGTTGATCTGATTCTTTCTGTCTGTTGGGAATGGCATTGTTGTTTCTTCTGAAGTTCTGGTTCTGGTTTTGATTTCTGTTTTGAGTGAACCATTTTTTCGATCATTTGATATAGCTTGTCCACATTTTTGGATAATTTGTCAATATTCGGTTCTGACATGGAAGTTATATTGTCATCCCTATATGTTACCCTTTTTTCAGCTTTTAATCTTGCCCTTTTCTCCATTAAGTTTGCTTCTATGGTTATGGCTCCTTTCTGCATGTCTTCCAGGGTGGTGTATTCTTTGTCTCTAAGCTCATAGGCCAGGTTAGCGTCAAATCCATCAGGATACTTAGCCAGGGCCATACCCTGAGGAGGCTTCATGTGTGGAGGGAGGGCATTGTAGATGCTATTGAATCTAGTGGTGTAATCGTGAACACTCTCTCCTACGTTCCTCTTAAGGGACATGTATTCTGCTAGGAGCTGGCGGGGGTTTGCTCTAACCTCCCATTTGTTTATAAAGGTTTGGTATAGTGCAGGGAGATCTGGAACACTGCCAGGAGGCAACCCTTTAAACCATTTCTTGACCTCGCCCCCTAATCTTTGGGCAAAGATCCTCATTTTGATTGTTTCATTATCGATTTCCATGTAATCAAAAGAGTCCTCCATATTATCTACATGTTGCTGAGCTGTTATGGACTCCTTAGCGGTGAAGTGTGGGATTTTTGATTGATAATCATTGGGTAAGGGTAACAAAGGTTGAGGTAAAAGCAAAGGTGCATGCCAGGCTGCCATAATGATGTTCTGATGGAGTATAGGGTTAACTTGAGCAGCTGGTATTTGGATGACAGGGATGTTTGGACCAGCAGAAGTCTGTTGAGCAGATCTAGGGTGGGAGAGCCCCAAGTTTTGAAGGAAGTGAAAATCAGGTGGTGTGGAAGGAGGGGTCTCACTGTCCCTAGTGTTTGGCTGGTCTGAAACACTGAATGACCTAGTTCTAGGTAATCTATTTTGAAGGTCTAGGTCGAAGAAAGGGTCTAATAGAGCTGCAAGATCTTCTGGTGCAGAATTAGCTCTATGAATGCTGGTGGAAATAGTTGTTCTCTTAGGTGTAGGAACTCCTCTGAGGATGCTCTCTGGATTTTCAACTATTTCTGGTGGGTCAGGGTTGGGATAAGCTCTTGTGTGGATGGTTCTGAAATCCAGAATGTTGTTCCTTCACTAAGCAGCTTAACCCTATCGGTTATTTCTACTGTGATCAATGTGGTCTCAAGGACTGGCCTCCTAGTGGAGTCTGATGTGAAACCACGATAATCAGCAGGCCTACTGATCACCAGTGGAGTCTTTTAACGTTTAGGAACAATGGAGTCACCAGGTGGAGGGTTTAGACTGTTTCTAGGGAGTGCACTGTCCACCACAGTGTTCAGGCACTATCACCTTTCAAGAATCTCCTCTAAATCAGCAAGCTCCAACCAGAGATTGACTGGGAGGGCATATACCAGATATGTCACCTCTGAAAAGAGGATGAGATCTGGAGGCTACCTGGCCCTTTCCAGGCTCTGTCTAAGAGTATGGTGGATATTCAATAATAGAGGTTGATTCAAGAAAGGGATGACTCACTGTCAACCTAACCAGAGTTCTAATTTGCTGATTCTTTTACGAATGTTTGAGGTGAAATGTCCTCAGAACCATCCCCAGTGGAGTCGCCATTATGTTGGGGTTCCCATGTTTTGGCCAGGTTGACAAAGACCAAAATATGAGACAACATAGAACCACTTTGGGACCTTGGGATCTAGCCCTCCTAGGTCCAGAGAGGGATCTCTCTATATGAGTCAAAGGATACGTCTTTGAGGCTTAAAGTATAAGATTTTAGGCTAGTTATAGGCTCGAGGTTGTTTGTTTGATTGTTTGTGTTTGGTTGGAGGGAATCAGGAAAAGAAGGACCAATATGAGACAAAGACGAGCAAAGAGGAAGCTTAGGCAGAGGAAAATAACTCAGAGAACATCAAAGCCATTGGGCTATGGAGTCAAGAAAGGATTTATTTGTAATCAATGTGAAAGCTTTCATTTGGGCTAGTCGTCTAGAGCATTTGGATCTTAAGGATAATTGGTGGAATGGTACATTAAGGACAGAAAATGAAAGGAGGAGAACCAACCAACTCTATCTATAGATCAGGCCAAAGGTCATTTAACTCCAAGCCTGCTTGGACAGAATTAGAAGTGAAACAAGGGATCTTGGAGAGGTTTAATTAGGATGGAAAGCTCCTAGTGGGGCAGATGCAAGATTCTAGACCTCACAGGTTCTTAACACATTCAACTAAATCCTACCAAGAGCATCTAAACACAGATTTCATTAATTCATACATCAGAGAGCAGGAAATATCATCCATTACACTGGTTAAATCAATTGAAATCAATTTTTAGATACACATATAAGCAGAAAACATTGAGGTAGGGAGAGAAGGAAACACAGGGCACCTATCAAGGGTGAATCCTATGTTATACTTCTGTTGCCTACCAGCAGAAATGGAACGAAATGAAATGGAATTAAACACAGAGAAAAGAAAACATCACCAGCTGCTCTAGATCAGGATCCAAAGAAACATGCTTGTCATATTAAAAACAACACCAATCAGGTACATCATAGCCCATAGCTTGAACATTCAGCCTGAATACATCATATCTCAGCCTATCTTACAATATACACAGAGAACTTGTCTCAAGAGGAACAATACTTGCACTTCACTGATTTCTTATCAACAACCATTACAGTAGTTTCCTTCTGTGTTTTATAGTAGAAGAGACACAGAAGACCGACCCAGAGGGTAGGTGAACACTAAATGCAATATTAATCACAGAAAAGAAATGAGGGCCGAAACCCAATCTGTTTCAGATCTCTGCATTTATCTCGGTTATGGCTTTGGTGTTCGGCTTACAGTACTGTGTGGTGCATTTGGAAAACTAAAATAAAACATAACAAAAATAAAACAAAGAACAGTGCCATCTGCCCTGTTCGTGCAACGAAGTTTCTGATCATGTAGGACTGTTGTTAGGACGTGAAACCTTCCCAAAACACGGCATGGAATGAAAACTGCATGGGCAGTTGTCCTTTGATGAAGAAAAACATTTCTGCTGATATGACAACCCTGATATTCTGATTTTCTCATGTTGTACCTTCTGCGTGATGGACGGGTCTTTGAACTGGTTCCTTTGCTTTCTAAAATCCTTGAGAGGGCGCAAGAAATCTTCTATTTATTGCCTCGAGCCCTATGCTGCTCCCGTACTGGCTTCGTTCATGCATTTTGAGCTTTAATGGTGCCGGAGAGGGCTTGCAGATTTTAAATCTGTCCTTTACTGGAGAGAACCAATCTGCTGATGTGAAAACCTGATATCCATTAACTCCTTCGTTTCTTTCAGTGAGGACCTTGCTGCTGCCTCCATACTGTGTATTAATGGTGGAGTTTCTCTCCTGTGCCGTGCGGATCCTGCATCAAACTCCAAATAACCATGCAATGGGGGGTGGATGAAATGGTAGTGCGGCGGTGGCAGAGCGATGGCCTTTTACTACAATGGTAACAAAATGCAATAAAGCGGTGAAAACGTATGAGTAATAGGGTTCGGTGATAATATGCAGCGCAGATCGTCAGATCACGGTCTGGGAAAAGAAATCAATGGTGGAGATTGAGCGGAATAATATGCGGAAATGGGTGGAACAACTATGCGATAAACTTTGAACAAAATACCAAGAAATGCAACGGAAATGCAATGGAATGCGATGGAGTGGGGCCCAGCCAGAGGCGGAGGGCGATTAAACCTGGGCTGTCAGATCTTGGGTGGAGGGACGGTCATGATCAAGTCGGAGGGTCGCGATCGGGGGAAGCAGGGGTGACACATTGAGAAAATTCCGATTGCGATCAGAGCAAAGTTGCGATTAAGTGCTAACCGTAGGATCTGGGACGAGATCAACGACTCTCATTCAATCGGGGGGAGAACAGAGAGGGACAATGTAAGGGGAGCGGGATGAATCTGCACCGTTGAATTTGGCGGGACGGACGGACGGGATTAAATCGGGAGACGGAGGGAAGGGGTTGCGATTGCGACCAGGCGGAGGGTGCGATTAATGCTGGACCGTCGGATCTGCAGGGAGAATGGACGGTCGGGATTAAGTCGGGAGATTGCAATCGGAGCACGGAGAAGAAGGCATGCGATTGGGTTATGCGATTGCGATGGAGCGATTGGCGCAGGGCCGTTGGATCGGCGGGATAGATCAACGGTCAAGAATAGATCGGAGGGTCGCAATCGGAGCTTGGACGGAAGAACTCGCGATCAATCGCATCGCAATCACTTGCGACGGACCGATCGGAGGGTGCACATAACAAGTTGCGATTGCGATTGGGCGGGGGGCTGCGATTAGCGCTCCGCCGTCAGATCTCCGCGGAAGATCAACGGTGCGGAACGCATCGCCAGACTTATTGTTATAAATAAATCGCATCGGAGTTTTGACTATTACAAAGGATTTGTGCACCCGCTTGACTTCCGATTGCGATTAGCGCTTGGGACTTAAGCGCTTGGTCCCAACGCACGGGCATGTGTGGGAAGTGGTTAAGGGGCTAGGCCTTATAATAAGGTCGGGAAGTGGGTTTTGGCCCATTTAAATGGAATTTGAAGGTTGGGGGAGCGTAACGATAGAAGAAGATAAGGGGGATGATGGGAAATTTAGCCAAGCAAGGTTAAGGGAAGAATTTGAAGGGGATTATAAGGCAAAGCACTCTGAGACTTCAAGGAGAATGGTTTTTAGGGGAAAGGCATCCCTATGAGGCTCAAAAATCAATTCAGCCCCGACTTAGCATAAGAATTTCATAGGGGCTAACACCAAGTTTTTAATTTTTCTTAGTGTATGAATTTCAAATTTTTTGTTTTGTTACAAGGTTTTGATAGCTTCCCTGTCTTATGGATCTACTACCAATTTAACAATTAGCTTATTATGTTCCTAAATTTTGATAGCTTCCTTGTCTTATGGATCTACTACCAATTTAACAATTAGCTTATTATGCTCCTCAATTTGAATATGTAGTGCCATAGATTTTTCTTTTTCTAGTTTTAAACTTTCTCCAGGAGATTTTCAGCCTTACTAGCTATCAAAGAGATTTTTCTCATGTCACTATAGAGAATTTCCCATACTTTTCTATGCAAATTACTCTTGTCAGGTAGTGGGATGCTAGCTACATTTATGGACAGATCTAATGTTTTAAATTGAGGTCCTTAAGGAAGAGGCTGAACAATTGGTAGGGAAAAATTTAAGGATGGAAAATTATCTTCAATTTTAAAAAGATTGGCGAATCTCACTAGTCCATAATTGCAAACTGTAAATTTTTTTTTGATATATATTTGTAAAATTATTCAAAATTATAATGATTTTATATATAGTATCTATTTAATGTTGGCTATTTTTAATGTAAAATAATTTATATTATAAAATTTTGGCGAATAATTTTTATAAAAAATGGAAATTGGAGAATCCGTTTTTTGGAAAAATCATAGCAAATTAGCCCACATACAAATATTAGCCCCTGAAATTTTCCATTACAGATGGATGCTTGAGGGAAAAATTAATTATTTACTCCCCAATTCCATAATAAAGAGTAGCCCTGTTTGATAAGTTTGAGTTCCTTGTGCTACTAGTTGAGTTGACATACTACTTCTCACCATATACTCCTTTCTTCAAACAATTGGTAATTATTGTGCAATATTTTTGTTGTGGAGTGAGTCTTTTCAATGGAAAATGATGTAAAATCAATGGAAGTGAAGGAGGAAGTAGATCCCTCCGGGTTTCCCAATTGCATTTGGAAACTTGGTTGATTTGAGGGTTCCTCGGTTAATTTTATTTGTGCCTCCTATTCATCTTCTATCTGCACCTTTTTCTTTCATTTGTAATTGTGAATCCCCTATATTAATATATATTTCTTGAGGTTCATTTCTCTTTAGGATATTTTCCTTTACTATGGGGGTTTTAACATCCATTTTTTCCTACACTTTTTTTTACTGGTTAGGTTTCCTGATTTGCTATGTTTTGAAGCTCTAGCGTGCTTTCATGAGTGTAAGGTGCAAAATCGATTTCCACTCTTTTATCTAAAATTATATGATGGGGGTTATATTTCCACTTCTCTCCTTAATAAAAACCAAACTCCTTCATCATTTCTTCAACCTCTGTTAGGGCTTGCTTGATGTTCACGATAAATTTCCCCACACTTCTTTCTAATTTGAAAGTGTACCATTTGTTAAAGTGTCAAAATTAATTTGGCCAATGTTTATAATTTTCCTTATGAATTCAAGAGAAAATATACTCATAGGAAATAAGGTTGGAAACTGGTATGGTTGCACTTCTACTCCATACATTCTTATTTCATTGTAGTCTTAAAAAATAAACCAGTTCCCCACTTTGGTGTCTTCACTGATTTGCAACAACCCGTTTTCCTTAGGAAAAATACTTGGAGGATGCTAATTTTTCAAATAGTATAAACAATGGCCATTAATGATGAAAAATATTGAGAAAACCCCTCATTATTTTACTTCCTCCTGACAACACTAGTCCATTCAACCACATATTTCTTTTGATTTCATGGATCCCACATATTCAAACCAAGATAACTAAACTTATTTGCATGTGTATACAAGAACATATAGACCAAAATACATGGTATCTGAATTAATTAACAATATGAAAGTTATGAAAATGAAAAATGATGGACTTTGGTAAATGCGAAGGAATGTATATAAGTAGTATTTGGTTGTAGCATAAGGCTTAAAAACCCCGAGGCTAGTTCATTTACTATCCCAATGTCATCTTTCCCTAATAGATACAAAATTATATCTAGGACATATTGTGAAACTTCAGAAAATAGGTTTGTTGGATAATTTGTAGCTGGTGGAGGAATTTGAGAATTTGCTAACAAAATGAGTTTAAACAAAATTTCCTTGTTTTCTTTAGAAGGATGTCTATAGATGAGAAGTAAGGAATCATCTGAAAATATCTTAGGGTGCTCTACTATAGGAAACTTAGAGGCTTTATGTATTAACGTTGGTGTAACCTGGATTATTTCCCCCCATTTAAGAAATAATGAAATTTCTATATGGGACAAGGGAAGACACTAACCAACTCACAAATTAGAGGAAATTATAAGCAATTGGGACAATTATATAGTAAAGGCATGATTGGATGACTCGAATGAGATTATCTGAATCATCATTAATGTAAATAATTTCTTGTCAAATCTCTGAAACGTCGAAAGGGAAATGGGAATCATATAATTCTCTATCCATAAGGGGTATATGAAAAAAACAACATAAGAATTACATGTTTTTTAGTTACCTTCTTGATTTTTTCCATATTTACAATTTGAAAGAAAGAACATGGAGAAGAGTGAAATTATGAATTACTTGGATACAAGGGATGATGAGGGAGAAAATATTGATGTGGAGATAACAATGCACAATCTAGATGCTAGTTGTTGTAGCTTTGCAAATTGAAAGACAATGAAAATGACAGACGATACAATATTTTTATCCTTTCTATACTGAGCAAGAAAATCAAATAATTTGATGATGTAGAAGAGTGCATGAGGATGATTTGGAATATGGATAGGTGAGGTGGAGTAAAAAGGGGTGAGTTGGATTCATGATGTGGAACCCACTCACTTGACTGGCTCGCTTGGCTTGTCCATGAGCTATCGCCAACTTCTGATGAACTGTAAACCACTTCTAATGGGTCCCCATAGTGGTTTGTGAATAGTGTAGGGGAACTATAAGAAGGAACCTAAATTTTTGACCTTCTGATGGGTTTTTTGATCAATCCACTTACCAACAAGTTCCTCTAGCTTAACCTTTGGTTATTTTACCTTGTTGAAAAGTCGTCAATCTAGCAGAGTTATTTGAATGAGCCATGGTCTGCCCTGAAGTTGCATTGTCATTAATTAATTATTTTTTAAAGTGCCAGACTCACTTTAGTATAGTTTGGTCGAGTTATTTAGCCTTAAAGGTTAGGATAAAATACACATGTAAACATAAATTTTGATGAGGGAATCATACAAAAAAAAATGTCTCTATATACAATTTTTTATTTTATCTTTTTACATATAATTTTTTTTCATTTTGCAAAATGAAGAAAAAAACTTTAACTACAACAATATATACCATTATTATCCATGGAATTTGAATTATTTTGATTGTAACCTCTCAAAAGCTGCACCAAATTCCAGTTGACTACTTTTGTCTACTCATCTATCTGTGGATGGAATGTTGTAGACCTCTTCAACTTTGTGTCCATATTCTCCTACATTGTAGTTAAAATGCACTAATAAATATCATATATATGACTGGAAAAATGTTTTTTGGTCACCTAAAGTGCACCCATACTTTTCCAAATAACAAGTTTTTTTATTCTTTCCCATTGATGGTATTTTTATAGGGCATCACAATGCAAATATTGTTGAAAAAGTCAATTACCATGAATAGGTAGTCATGTACCTTATTGGTTTTTCGTAAACCTCCCAAAAATTCCATGGGAATGATTTCCCATGGACAAGTGGGTATAGATAAGGGATGATATAGACCTTATTTCCGGTTACTATGCTTGCTATTACAATAAATCATGCATCACATTATAAACATAGCTAATTTTTCTTGCATCTTCAACCAATACACATACCTCAACAAGTTGGATATTATCTTCCTTACACAAAATTTCCTTGCAACCTTAGAGGTGTGAGCCACTCTAATCAGCTGCAATGCAATTGACCTTTAGGAAACAATAACTTATCCAACTTGTAGAATAACCCATCCTGGATATGGTAGTCAACAATGTTATCAATATCATGCAAATGACTTACTCTACAATTGCGGAAGCACCTCCTTGAAGTCCTCATCCTCTAAATATGCCTCTTTGTATGCATCATGGGTGAATGGATCCATGTGCATAATATTTCCCAATGATGTGATCTTTAATGTGGGTGGATTTGAAAGCATGGCATCCAACTTGTTTTTTATACCCTTATTATACTTTATTAGTAAAGGAAACTATTGTAGAAACCCCATCCACTTGTAATTCATGAGCTGTTGTAGCTTACTATAGGCTTCCATGTACTGTAGTGGCTAGTGATCTATGTGGATTACTATCTCCTTTCACATTAGATAGTGTTTCCACTTCTTCACATCTTGCACCAAGGCATAAAGCTCCTTGTTGTAGGTAGGGTAGTTTAGAAATACCCTATGAAATACTTCATAATGGTAGCATATAGGCCTTCCTCCTTACATATAGACCACTCCCATAGCACACCCACTCACATTTGTCTCCACATCAAAGGACTATTGAAATTTTGGTAATGCCATAACTAGTGCTTGACTTATCTTCTTATTTAAATCCTTAAAGGCCCACTGTTGAACCTTTCCCCACAAGAAAGACATTCCTCTTATTTTTATGACATGAAGCGGTGTTGCTATAGCTTTAAATGAGGCTATGAATTTCCTAAGGTACTATGCCACCCAAAAAAAATCCTAACCTAAAAAATTAGTAGGAAATGACCATTTCATGATGGCCTTCATCTTGGAAGGATCTATCTTCGGCTTTCCTCCACCTATCACATGCCCTAGATACACCAATGACTGTTGTGAAAAATCACACTTCTTGAGATTTGATAATAGTTGGCACTTCTTTAATGTATCCAACACCTACATCAAATGTGAGATGTGCTCCTCCCAGGTAGCATTGCATACCATTATATCATCCAAATATAAAATAAAAAATGAAAATATAAAGTGGTGTTATATATCATTGATTAACCTCATAAACATAGCTAGTGCATTGCATAGGCTAAATAGCATGACTAACCACTCATAAAAACCTTTCTTTATTTTAAAGGAAGTCTTCTAGGTAACTTGTTCTCTGACTCAAACCTAGTAATATTTGTATTTTAAGTCCATATTGGTGAATTATGTTTCCTATTACAATTGATCCAACATATCATCTATTATGGGTAGTGGTTATCTATTCTTGATAGTGATTTTGTTCAATAACTTGTAATCAATACACATTTCCAAGTAACATCCTTATTTTCCAAAATGATGATGGGTGAAACACATGGTGATGTACTCGGTCTAGTGACACCATGTTCTAGTAGTTTCTACACATGTTTCTTCACCTCACTTTAATTTATGAAAATTTGCCTTTATAGCTCATGGTAACACTTTAGGCTCATGGAAAACATCCCTATATGGTTGTTGAAACTCTTCCAATTGTTGTCTATGTTTCTTAATGACCCCTCTAGGGGGTTCCTTGCCTCTTACCAACTATTCTACATATTTTTTTTTCTCTTAAAAATATTAAAACATACTTTTTACTAGAGGTGATCAATCTCTTGGCTTGGTTAGCATTTACCAGAAATTTGTTAATTCCATTTTTTTTTCTTTGATGGTGATCCGAATGGAAAGTGTCCTACACCCATGGTATTTATGTGCCCATGGTATTGTAAGTGACATCTATCCATGGTATTCATTCAAAAATGGTACATATCCACCCATGGTATTCACTGACCCATGGTGTTTATCCACCCATATTATTGTAAGTGACATCTATTGATGGTATTCATTCACCCATGGTATTTACCCACCTATGGAATTTACATGTGGTATTGTAACTAAAAAATACTATAAGTAACAAGTCGCATTTGTAAAAAGACATATTGTCCACCACAAATAATTTTTTAATTAAAACATAGAATAACTAAAAAGAAATATATGTTGTGTTAATTTTTATTTTATTAATATCAAATAAATGAAAAGTGCTTATAGAAAAAATGGAAATAAACTAGCTCGAACAATGGTAGCTTATACCTGAGAAGAGATGTAGCGGCTACATGCATCTGAACTATATTACAATGAGGCCCGAAGGCCTATTTATTATTGATAGACAATGGAAAACCCTAAACATCCAAAAACCTAACCCTAAGAGATGAAGCACCAAAAATATGTGCCCTGTTTGGGTAAATTGGTACATCAACTTCCCGGGGTTGTAACTTTTCCATACGGTCTTTGTTTGATCTGCACAATACCTCGTTAGAAATAACTATCTGAGGACTACAACTTTTGAGTGACAAACATTGGTTGAAGACCCATGTTGGTCCCACTGATCCGGATCTTGGTGGAGGACCCCAAGATCAAAAACATTGAAATGGATGTTAGGGGGGCAAGGCCCCCAAGATTTGCAAAATTAAAATTCCATAAAAAGGACAGAAAACACCATGAATAAAACCACAAAGAAAATTTTTATTAAAACAAATAATAACTGTAAAAGCTAAATTGTGGTGGAAAATCTATCCTTTTACAAAATGCGGCTTGTTACTTATAGTGTTTTTTAGTTACCATACCATTGATAAATTCCATGGGTGGGTAAATACCATGGGTGAATGAATACCATGGGTAGATGCCACTTACAATACCATGGGTGGATGGAATTTACAATACCATGGGTAAATTCCATGTGTGGATGAATACCATGGGTGAATGAATACCATGGATATATTCCACTTACAATACCATGGGAGGATAAATACCATGGGTGTAGGCCACTTTCCATTTGGATCAATAAATCTAGTTAAGAGTGGATGAAGTGAAAATTAACCACTAATACGATATTGAGATGTGTTATAACCGAGTCACTAGGAGAAAATGTGGATGCATTATTTTCAAATGTATTTTGTTCCATAGAAAAACAAAGTAGATGGTAGGGATGGGGAGAGAAAACATAGAGAGGATTTGTGCACTATAGTAGCCCATGGGCCATAATACTTAATTCCTTGTAACAAAAATTAAGTTTTTTATTTTTTAAAGAATACATAATCTAACCATTGATATAGTCTAACCTATGAGTTTTTTATTTTGTCAAGGTTATCAATTAGATAGTAACAACCATCTATTTGCATTAAGAATTTGAATTAATCTTGGAAAAATTAAAGACCAACATCAAAATGAGTAAATGTATATAAGTTTTGGAGTTGTTGGTGCCAATTCAGCGAAATCATTTTTGGTCAAGTTTTGATTTTTGTTATTTAGAATGAGGGTTTGACTACATATGTGGATTCAACACCCTAAAAAATTTGTGGTGCACTCCGATTGTGGAGAGTTTACAACTCAAAATTGTGATTGCAATAAATCCCGATGAGATTTTCTGAAAATAGACTAGAAAATATAACAAAAAAAACCCTCCCAAATTTATAAATGAATAATTACCCATTTATAAGGGTCCCCTGAAGAGTCATAAGCTAGCATAGACATTTAAGTTTCATTTCTTTCTTGGAAGTTGCTTCAATTTGGTTTCATTTAACTAGATTTTTTTGTCAGTCACAGATGCTCTTTTTTTACTTTCAATTTACTCATTAGTGCATTTATTGTTTCATGATTGAGCCCTGAAATAAAAACAAGAACAACAAAAACATTTCCTTCCTCAGTTGTTTACTTGAATGCTTTCATAGCTTAGTCCCAAATTTATTTTCAAGCTTGTATTAACCCTGATTAAGAATCTGCACACCAGTAATTTGTAAATATTATCCATTCACTTATTTTCAGGTTGATCTTGTTTTATTTTAATTCCATTACTAGTATGATAGTGAGTTAAATTGTTAAATTCAAGTCATTTGCTTATTCATTAGGATAGCCTTTCAATTATGCAAAACTAACTTAGACTTTCAATCTTGCAAATTAGCTTAGAATTTTGATTCTGCAAGGTAGCATATAATTCTAAAATAGCATAGACTTTTAATTATGTCCATTAGTATCACATTTCCATTATGCTCAATTAAAATAATTTGTTAATTTCAACTTGGTAAAATAGTCATTTCAATTCATAGATTAATTTTATTTGATATTAGTTTAATTGTTTGATCTTATGAAAATAACATGTGCATCAATTGACAAGGGTTAGTCTTAAGTAGTTGAAATTTACGTGTTTCCTTTAAATTTGAATTCCTTATCAAATAATAAAACCTCCTAGAATATATAGTGCACATACAGTTCACAATCACATGAACCTTGGTTTGAAAATTTAATGAAGTAATTTAACTAAGAATTAAATTACCTAAAATTTTTGGCACCATTGGTGGGGAAGTGTATAAAGGAATTTATTTTTTATTTGAATCTCATACTATATGTATTCATTTTCTAGATGCATAATTAAAATCATACTAAAATAATTTAGGATGCATGTATAGAAAATGAGATTCTAGGGGTAGATTTGTAAGTAGAGGTAGACAACATAGTTCAATACCAACATCACCAACCAACCCTGCTAGACCACATATTGCCACATCATCCACCGACGCTCACATTTCTTCCATATCATGTAGAAATAGATTCTTAGAAGTACATAGATATGAAATGCAACTTAAGGATTCAACATCCTCATCTGAAAAAAGTGTAGTTGAAAAACCTACATCCCCTACTAAAGGAGTCATGTTTCTCTCTTCAACAGGATAACAACTCTTAGGATAGGAGTTAGAAGTACCTAAGGAAGAGGAGGAGGAAAACGTTTCTGACATTCCATTAGTATAAAGACCACATGAAGAAGAAGTAGATAACCTTATTATTAAAACTTATCTTAGCTCTAAGGAATCTACAATGGCAGGAGAGGGAGAAGGAGAAGTGCATAATAGAGAAGATATACCAATAATGAGTGGAGGAAGAGGCATAAGAGGAGGTGGTAGAGGAGGCCGAGGTGAAAGGGGAGATGATAAAAACTTTCATGAAGAGGATCCTTTTGAAATCCCCATCCTAGATATAAACACCATTTCTACCATGAAAAATATCTCACCATCCATCCTTCCTAACTTTCATGTGTTAAGGACTAAGGATCTAGAGACATTTATTTTTGAGTTTGAAGTATTATGAAAATCATATGATTATCTACTCATGTTGGGCTGCTAGTTTGTAATTATTATTATCACATTTTAACACCCATTTCATCCATTTCTACCATTCTTTATCACATCATTTATCATGGTTTATCATATAATTCCATTTTATAATTATTTATTCTCTTATGGATAAATATTATTATCCTTTATTTTTAATAAATTGATGATTATTATGCATGATTTTATCAATGATGGTTTATTAATAAATTTTTTGTAACATCACTCACCATTTTAGCCTCCAAGATATTCTCCAGATTGTAGATTTGATCTCCAGCTCATCATTAAATATTCCAACTTAGAAATTCGTTAGAATAATAAGCGACAGTTTTGCATTGGACATTTTGGGCAAATGGAGAAGAATCTGGAAAATACGAAACATGGTTTTCTTCTAGACTGGGCCGCATTAACTTATTTAAAGAGCAGTTTTTCCAAATTCTGTTCGTATTAATAGAAACAGAAGGTTCTCTGAAGACTATTTTCTTAGATTCGATGGTGTGGCCATTTTCCAAATTATCTCAGTTGTAATACCAAATTCGACTTGTTCCTGTTGAATTTTGATGGAAAGATATTTCAGATATGATCTTGCTGATCAATTTGTTGTAAACAATCCAATTTTGTTATGGGAATCATGTTGTAATCTCTTTGTTATAACTTCTCTTTTCTCTCTGTGTATTTAAAACAGAGATCAAAGAAGGGGATTGTCATGGATTATTATGGGATTCATTATTAGAGATAGGAATGATAGGATAGTAGGATAGAATGGAAATATTTAGCTTTTTTCTTGGGACCTCAATTGTAATTTCAATATACAGAATATTATTCTGAAGGAGATCCATTGTAATGAGAAATGAATTCAATGATTAATATATAACTTGCGTTGCTATTCATTTGGATATTCTAAAGTAGCTTGGAAGTATTCGCTGGCGGCTAAGGGCCCGACCTCTAGTGGATTAAACTGCTTCTTTGTATTATATCTTTCTGATTTCAGCAAGTTTGATTAATTTGTTAATTTTTTCATCTTATGCGCTTTTCACTGTTTTCATGAATTGAAGGAATATCTTTTCTTTATGTGATTTACAGCCCTATCATTTGATTCAGTTTACATTCATTGTAGATTAATTTACTTTGATAATTATTTGGATTGATTTAATCAACTGTAAAGAGTTTGGTTATTGCTATTAAACTCTCAGATTGATATAATTTTCATTTGGATTTCTTTGTAGAGATTGAGTATGATTTGGATTGAATCATCTAAGAAGAGATGAGTTATTGCTACTGTGCTCTCGGCTGATGCTATTATTAATTAAAATTGCTTGTGTGATATTTAATTATGATTTTAGTAGAGGTTTGAGTCCTGAATCTTAGATGTATTATTTCCTTTAAAAGTTACAGCTTGAGATTTATGATTGCATTTGTTTAGTCTTGTACTGAATTTAATAGATCATCTCACATCATTACTCTTTAAATTTATATCTTGCACATATTGTGTACACTCTTGAAACAAAAAGACTTACCTAGGTTGATAATTAATGTGAGGCAATTAGGAGTTTTAAAAGACACCTTTTAGCACCCAACAACTTGATACTAAAAAATTGAAATTATTTCCAGCCACCCTAAAAGATGGAGCTCTTAAATGGTTCATGGGTATAGGAACACATTCTATTAGAACATGGGATGCTACAGGAACGGATATGAGATAGATTTGTTATTAGACCTAAAATTTATTACTGATAGCGTAGATCTGTACTTGATGTTGCAAACCCTAAGGTACTGACAAAAGACTCTAGACCTTATTCCCAGAGCAATGAGTTGGAGTCGATGGGAAAAGATCTGCTGGAAGGAAGGCATTAAGGCATCCTACATCAGTCCAGCGCGAGTGTAACCCGCAGGCCAAGATTTGGAAGGAATCGGACGAAGTAGAGTGATGGAACCAAAACCGAAGTACGTTTCCGACATGCACAAGATAAAGCTAGCGCACGGAAGAAACCCTCTGAACCAACCAATAATGAAAGCTGACACAGAGGCGAGAAATCCACCGATAGGGTCAAATGGAAATCAAGGTACTGCACGAATCCCAAGTGTGATAATGTGTGCTGACGTCGAACACAGGGGAAACCACTCAGTAAAAGACCCATGATGATGATCAAATGATGAGCACGAGGTCACCTATCAATGATGGAAATAGGCCCAAGGTGCGGCTCTAGGTTTGCTCTCAGAGCAATGTGTCGTAGTCAATAAGAGACAAACCCGCCGGCAAGAAGTCAATGGGGACCTTCTCAAACCAGCACGAGCAGAAGACCAAAACATCTGATGTGATAGAACATGATACTGACAAGACCGGGAAGGCCGACTGAATAATGAGTCAAGAGACACCGCAGAATGGCCGACTCAGGTTAGACTTCCCTTGAACAAAAGCACGACTCGTGATGACCATGGTAGTAAAAAGTGACACTGTATAAGTCTGTTATGCAGGAGGCAGAACAAACTCTCCATATGATTGGAAGAGATAACCAACCGGGGGAGAACTGACAAGTGAAACATGGTAAAGGGTGAACCTAGGTCAAAACTAAAACCATCCCAAATGAAGGAAATATATATAAGTATATGTGCTTTGTTCAAGGGCGACAAACTGACTCTGTACTGCCATCAAAACAATGAAGATACATCCCGTTCCCACTCTTTTTGTTATATTTGATTTTTTTGTCTTTTTCATATAATAAGCCTGAAAAAGAATAAAAGAATGCTATGGTACAATGGATAGAACGAGTATCAAGAAACAGATGCACTAGTTCTTGGGACTGGAACGATCCTATGCTCAATGTAAGGTGGCGGAAACTAGTAAGCGATACTCAGAGGAATGTTCCATCCATGGGTAAAAGGGTGTCAAGTCGCGATAGCTAAAGTGCATGCAATGGTTAACTTGTACAGATAGTCAAGGTCAAAATTTGGCTTAAACATCGAGTCCAAATGAAGCCGGCTAAAGGCCAGGATAAACAAGTAGCCAATATGCAATGCAGTAATACAACTCAACAACACCAGGGAGCCTCTAGGGTAATAGCCATAAAAATGATAGTGAGGAAGAAGAATAATGAAGCTTCAACACATAAGTCATGGCGGGACTAAAGAGGACTCCCGAGCCTACATAAAACGCAGCATGGGCAACAAGTGATAGCGAGGAACTAACTAGGAAGCCCATGTAAAGGAAGGCTCTACCACCAAGTCATGATTAAATAATCAGCGAGTGAAATGGGTATAATAGTCATGACGTGATGGGATCGACCCTATGGAAAATGATCAGTATGAAGGCTAGAATGCAAGATGTAGCGGAAAGTGATTTTCCTAAACTATATGCCAGTGAAGATCATATACCTGCCGTGACGAGTCAGTAATCATGGATCAAAAACCGGGAAAAATCTCAAATTCATCAAAATGTACCTGAAAACATACCAAACTGGGCACTTCCAAGCATCCGGGTTATGCAGCTTACGATAGATCGAAAAAATAAGCATAACAAATTTTTGCGAAAATTTTCAACTTTTTAGCCATAAATAGACAAATTACCTCATATTTGGTTCATTATTACATTGCTGATTTGGAAAAAAGTGCTCTGGAGCAAAAAACTTCTTTCGTCAAATCAGGAGCAACCGACCGTCGAATCGCACCGAATTTGTCAGGTAAGCTCCTCAATCATCCTTGCAAATCATTTTGTCCGTTTATAAATTAAAATTTAGTGATTTTCACCACAGAAACCCTTTCCAAAAAACACGGGTTTGCGCATACGCGGGTTGGTAACAGGAAAGTCGCGTATACACGCGACTGTGCATAAAGAAAGTCGCGCATGCGCAGGCCCAAATGAAAAATGCGTGGCTAATGAAGGATTTATTGAATTTTGACAGGATGACAATCTCATGGAGAGAGCGTGAACATAGTGCAATTGATCAAGAGGTCATGCAAGATCGAGCATCGCAAAATATTCTTCGGAATTGCGGATTGTTCAAATTTTTCAAAATGCCAAATATGAAAAGCAATGTTCGGTTGCTAGAAATGCTCGTCAATTACTGGGAACCGGAAGAGGATTGCTTTATGATAGATCAGATGCCAGTACGCATTGAAGTGGAAGACATATACTTTATTACTGGACTCTCCCGGAGGGGTGAACCAGTAGACTTGCACGGGAAGCCCCTGGGAGGGCTAATCGTGGAATATTATGTCCACGTGTATTGCGTAGAGGGTTCCAAGAAAGTTGGAACTCAGATTGCTATTAAAGATTTACGGGATTTGCACATGAAAATCCTCCTTTTCACCATTGGCAGAGTGGCAGGATCTGCCTCCCTACATCAGGCGTCCAGGACGCAAATGAGCATAGCAGTGGAATGCTTGACTCATGTGTATGATTGGTGCACAACCCTATTACTGAACATGAAGCAACAATTGACCTCAATCCGCCAAGCAAAGACCAAACATTTTGGATACGGTACAATTTTGATGACATTCTTCTTTGAGAAGATACCAACATTGAGACCCAGAGTTATCTCTACCATCAGCAGCCCGAGAGACCCAAGAATTTCCCGTTGGGCAGACATGATGAAGAGATTAGGGGGAAGTGAAGTTCCCCGGACCACTTGGGATGATGAGTTCTTCCTTTGGTGGGGAGAACAAATCATCACTGTGGACGACTATCCCTATGCCGGGATGGACTTTCGTGGAGATCCAGATCTTGTTCTTCCACCAGGCACAGCATGGGGCACAGTCGGTAAGTTTGCAAAAAATTTTGACTTATATAATTTTTTTTGGATTTTTTCAAATATGTATGAAAAAATGAAAATAAACATGTTTTTGATTGGATTCATAATGACTGACAATGTAAACATGATCATGATACAGATATTGGACCAATTCGACCTGAGGGTTTCCCACGCCACAAGCGTCGCAGGGGCGAAGCAGATACAGTGGATTCAGACAGGACCCTCCAGGTTGTGCAGAGGAACTTGGAGGGGTTAACCCGCCAAATACCTATGGCTGTCGTGGAAGATCTGCCAGAAGCCATCCAGAGACGGGTGGTAGGAGTGCCCCAAGACTGGGTACGGTTATTCCGCCGAGTTGCCACCGCGATCACGTTCTATAGGAACACGACTTCTGGGCAGGGACCTCAGGAGTAGATAGATGTTATGTATTAGATGACTGTATATTATTTTTGAGACTGAACATGATCGGGCATAAGCCCAAATTTTGTATGACCTTATGGATCCAAATTTTGTAAAGTTTTTGAACACTCTGATGATATATATACAACGATATTTGATGTGATGTGATAAATGTATCAAAATGTATGATGTTTTTGATGATTAAATTTTATTGTATGGAATGATTAATATGCCAATCAATTGCTTGATTAGCTAATGAGTCTGCTAACCAATTGTCAGCTCGAGGAATATGAATGAAAGTTAAAAAATGAAAGGATCTTTGTAACAAACGTACCCTCAAGAACAACCGTAATAAAAATGGGTCTCGAACCCGATAAGTATTGTTCAACTGCGACACCACCAGCTGAGAGTCCAAGAAAACTACCAACGAATCAACACCCAAAGATATTGCCTTCGAGAGTAGATAAACAACTGCAGTGTATTCTGCTATATTATTGGAAGCAGGACCAATGCAGACCCCTCTTGATACTAACAGCTGACCGGAAGGATAATGAAGCACCCAAGCCGCGGAAGCTAAGTTCCGGGTGTGTCTACTAGCACCATCGGCGAAACCAAAGTGACTCATGACATCCGACACAACCTGCCAAAGCAGATCAAAAACATCACCAACTCATCAAAGATCGAAAATCAACCAGATATGTACAAAGAAAAAAACTACTATATACAAAAGCAACATGCCAGGCCGAAGCCTAGGCATAATACTTCTTCAAATAGAGCCCATTTCGGGGCTCTGGCAACTCGTTCCCTTCGAAATCAACCAAGGTATATGCTCCTTTCTTAAGGACTTTTTTAACGATGAAGGGGCCATACCACATAGACTTAAACTTTCCTGCCCCCAGGGCATCTTTTTCTTGGGCATAGACCAAGACAAGGTCACCTTCCAAAAAAACCCTGGGTTTGACCGCCTTATCGTACTGAACTTTAACTCGGTTTTTATGTGCTTCATTCATCGTGGCAGCATCCCGACGCTGCTCATCGAGATGTTCCAGATGAAGGAGCCGTTCTTCAAGACTAGAAGTGTCAGGAAGAAGTTCAACAGCTAACTTAAGAGAAGGAATCTCGCATTCAATGGGAAATATGGATTCCAACCCGTGCACTAGCTGAAACGGAGTAAAGCCAGTTGCAGTTTTCACTGACGTCCTGTATGCCCAAAGTGAAAGATATAGCATAATATGCCAGTTGGATCTAGCTTTATCAATTGTCCTTTGAAGAATTGTCTTCAAGGATTTATTCACGGCTTCCACTTGCCCATTGGCTTGAGGATAATATGGAGATGAATGCTCCTGCCGGAAATCCAATTTGAGAGCCAACTCGGCCATCATACTATTCTGAAAATGACTGCCATGGTCAGTGACAATATCTCTAGGAATACCAAAACGAGCGATAACCTGGTTGAAAAGGAAAAGAGTTGCAGTCTCACCATCATTCCCAAAAGTAGGCATAGCCTCGACCCACTTTGTAAAGTAGTTTACTGCTACAATAATGTACTTGTGACCTTTAGCCGAAGGCGGGTTACAAGTAGTATAATCAATACCCCACTTTGTAAAGGGACCGACAATAATGACTGGAAAAAGCGGAGCTGGATGAGCGCGCATTTTTCGAGTATAAACTTGACACGGATGACACTTTTTGACCGACTCCATACAATCTTTGAAAATTGAAGGCCAAAATTACCCAGCACGCAAGATTTTTTGGGCTGTAGCAAGCCCAGATAAATGACCACCACAAGCTCCACTGTGGCAATCATTCAGCACAACCTCAGCTTCTTCGAGAGTTAAGCAACGTCTCAGGATTGAATCAACCCCTCGACGGTATAAAGCATCACCAATGATCAAGTAATTTTTATCCAAGTGACGCAACTTACGACGCTCATCTTTCGAAAAAGTAGAGGGAAACTTCACAGTCTGGAGATACACAATGATATCTCCATACCAAGGATCCTGTGAAGAGATAAGAAACAAATGTTCATCCGGAAAGGATTCATCATAGATCATTTCCTCCCCACAGGGCAACTCGGAGATCAATTCCGCGAAAACTAATGATTTCTTGGACTTGGCAGACATAAACTCAAGATCAAATCCCTGTAAAATCACAATCCATCTATTGTATTTGTCCCCAATCACTCGCCTACTGAGGACAAACTGAAATGGATTGGCTGCTTCCAAAACATAAGTTTTTCGAAGAATAATGTAATGCCGGAGTCGCTGCACAGCATGAACTGCTGCTAAAGCTAATTTTTCTATCGGAGTGTACCGGAGTTCAGGTCCTACCAAGCCTCGACTAAGGTAGTAAATAACATGCTCTGCAAGAGCATCATCCTCCTGAACTAGAACCATACCGATGGTAGATTCTGCTGCTGCCAGATACAAAAGAAAATCCCTGCTATAATCAGGTGGACTCAATAAAGGAGCAGAGGTCAATGCTTTTTCAAAGCATCGAACGAGCGTTGAGCGTAGTCGTCCCAAAGAAAAGGAACTCCCTTCTTCAACAATCTCATAAATCCCTTTGTAACTTCAGCATAATTTACGATAAATCTCCGAAGAAAATTAGACTTTCCTTGTAGACTTTGAAGCTGACGGATAGAGGACGGGGGAGGCAACCGAAGTATTGCCTCAACCTTGAAGGGATCTACCCTTATCCCTTCCCTTGACACAATGAATCCCAATAGCCGACCGGATGTAACCGCGAAAACGCACTTGTTCGGATTCAATCTAATCTTATAGAACCGACATCGTTCAAATATTTTCCTGAGGTGACCAGGATGATCCATCCTCTTTCGAGAATGAGCAGCTAAATCATCTAAGTATGCCTCGATAATCTTTTTGATGTCGTGGAAGGCATATGACATGGCCAGCTGAAAGGTAGCCCCAGCATTTTTAAGACCAAAAGATATCTTCTTGTATGCAAACGTACCCCAGGGACAAATAAAGGCAGTCTTATGTTGATCTTCAGGACGGATAGTAATTTGATTATATCCGGAGAAACCGTCCATGAAGGAGAAAATCTCATTACCGGCACACTCGTCAATGATCCGATCGATAAATGGTGTGGGGTAATTATCTTTAGGACATGCTTTATTTAGGTCTCTGAAATCGATGCAAACTCGAATCGTTCCTTGCTTTTTATCTACGGGAACGGGATTTGAAACCCATTCAGTCAAAGGAACAGGGAAAATGAATCCCGCCTTAAGCAGCTTCTCAACTTTAGCTTTGATAGCTGCTGCCTTCCTAGGATTGACCGGATGAAGTTTTTGCCTCACCGGCTTAGCGTTTTCATAAGTCTTGATCTCATGCTGGACAATAGATGGGTCTATACCAGGCATTTCCTCATAAGACCAAGCGAATACATCCCTATACTCTTTAAAGAGCTCGGTGTAAATTTGAACCTCTTCACGGGAACATTCAGCTCCGATGAAGACATTCTCGATAATATTTGGATCCCTGGAAATGTTCACCGGGATAGTAGGAGAAATCACAACCATGTTCCCTTCAGCATAAACCTGTGTTGGTGCTAAAGGGTTCAAGACTGGGTGAACAGGACCAGGAGACTGAGGACTTGGGAAACTAGTTTCAACTTCGCTCAAGTCAGGTAAAAAGTAAGACCGATGATGCAAGTCATCCCATGGTCTATCTATACCAGTCATGGCTTCCAAGATGGCCTCTTCAGATGGAAGAGTGGTATCAAGGCAATCCTGGGCAGAAGAAGAACTAAGTGTCCAAGCCGGAGCCACATCTCCATCCAACTCTTTCGGTGACAGAGGAGCTGGGATGGATTCTGCAGAGTCAACAATAGACTGATAAGCAATCTCAGCTGTAGAAATAGGAAATGCCATTCCACCCACTTGACCTTCCGCTAATGTGGCGGTAGGGGAAGGCAAGGTCCAAGGGTCCAAAAAATAATGAGTTCTGAAGAACTCTCTTTGAAGAGGAACCTTGGAGGATGAAATAGCATTTATATGCACCGTAGGAGGAGGAAGATCGAAAGTACCCATCAAGGAAGAATACATTCCAACTCCTAAATTCTCAACAGGTGCCTTAGTATTATCCAACTTTGGAACAGATGAGTCAGTAGACGCATTCGGGTCTACAGGAGGACAGTCCAGTTGATCCACTGTAACAATCCTCCCTTCGTGGGGGAAACATATAATCCGAAATAATGAGGATGCAATGGCATCCATCTCATAAATCCAGTTTCTCCCCAACAGAAGGTTGTAGTCCAAGCTTGCATCCACTACCTCAACCTCTATATTGACAGTTTTGCCCCCAACATAGATGGGCAAAGCTGGGACAATACCATGGGGTCTGTGAGAATGACCATCGAACGCAGTCAGAACAGTGCTAGATGGAACATCTTTGGGAGATCCAAGTGTCTTCCAACATGCGAGAGACATCACGCATGTGGAAGCACCCTCATCAACAACCGTCCAAAAGATGTTACACTTCCGGTACGATGATTTAATATGAAAAGCCATGTGATGAGGAAGTCTCTTCTTAAAATTAGTCATATCAAAAGTAATCAGAAGAGAATTTTTTCGATCAATAGCCCCAATGGCAGTGAGCAAAGCACTGCGCTGAGCCGGACAAGACTGGAGTACCTCTAAAGCTGACATAGCACAAGGACTTTGCGCCAGATCTTCCACAATCGAGTAGTTCTGGGCAGCCCTAGCGTTTGGATTAATCGTTGATCTCTTAGAAGATGCTTTGGGCATCCGAGGCATAGACTCAATAGTAGGCTTCGTAATGTGAAGCGGCTCAGTAGCATCAGGAACTTCCTTAGCTTTCGAAGACTCTTCTCCGCCATAATCACGGGATCTCGTAGCGATATCCGCGTGAGCACTCATCATGAAAATGTTCGATGGAATTTCCCCTTCCTGGGTGCCCCCAGAGGAAGCCCCGGGATTTTGATTCGCGCCAACAACTAATTGTTGCCCTTGGGGAAAAGGGTTTGTTAACACAGCCTGGGAACTAGAAGAACCCTGCTGGGCTAACAAGCGCTGCGCATCCTGAATTTTAGGGCAAAGGTGCGTAAGATGGTCTCCAGCACATAGCTTGCATGGAAACTTCACTTTCCTTTTCTCCTTTGGACCCTCACCAACATGCTCGTTGGTTTTATTTTTATTACCCTTCCCGTTCTTGCCCTTTTTATTATTATTTCGTCCCTTCTTCTTCCCTTCGGATTGTTGATTTCCTTTGGGATCAGAAGCTTGGACAGCATTTATGGACAAAGACTGGGAAGGTGATGACTCAGCAGGCACAGCCTGACTAGAAGGAGCAGATTGTAAAGACAACTGCTGCAGTTGAGTAAGCAGGCTGGCTGCACCACTATTGATCGATCCAATCAGTCCGTCACCATGAGGACCGGGCTTAGTTTTAGATAAATCTAATTTGGAGCGAGGAGCATTGGGCAGATACTTGTGAAGGACCCCAGACTGAGAATATATCAACTCTAGCTGCTGGGCCCTAAAAATGGCCTGCTCCTCAGAAAATACCCCGGAGAGGGATACATCTTTCAAAATATCTGACTGCAGGGATTTGAGAAACCATTCCAAAAGGAATTCACCTGGAATATGAGCTTTAATCAGCCTCTTCCTTCTCCTCCATTCCTGAATGTGATCAGAAATGTGGGTTGCATCGTCCTGCTTAAAATTAGCTAGGAGTTCAGTCCCAGCGTCATACCGGACATGCAACTGAAAATGGTTCAGAAATGTAACAGCCAGTTCTCCAAACGTAGCAAAACTGCCCCCAGTTTGCTCAATATACCATTTGGCAGCGTTTCCAGTTAGGGTGCGTTGAAATAATCTCAACCTAATCGAATCATCGATCAGGGAGTTCGAAGAACACCATAAATGGAAAGTAGTAATGTGGTCAACCGGATCTTCTCCATTCTTACCTTCAAACTTTGGAATGTCTGAAGGAATTTTGGTGGGAACCAGAGGCCACCCCGGACTATAATGAATCGGATCATTAGTCAACTTCGACAGATCTAGCAAGTTTAACGTTGCCAGAAAAGGTAAGCGAGGCAGAGCCTGAGGATTCCATCCTTGATGGGATGGATTCCCAACATTCTGAAAAGAATACCCTGGATTTGATGAGGCACCAGGTTGCCAAAAAGGACTCGTAGAAAAAGGAGAAGAACCTCCTCCCAACGCAGAGTTACCAAAGCCCAGACCAGTTCCCCCTGCTGAAGTATGAAATGAAGAGGAAAGCCCCTGATAGGGGTTCCAGGCATTAGAAAGAGGAGAAAAGGTCTGATAAGCACTCGATGAAGGGAAAGAAGTATTCCCTTGGTGACCAGCATAAAACGGATTCCCTGCCCCCATTGTAGTGAATACAGGGTTCCATCCTATAAAAGTGGTCGAATTCTGACCTCCAGACCAAGGATTGAAACTCTGGGTCTGAGAAGTAAATGGAAAGGACCCTAAATAAGGATTGGAACTAGGAATGTGCCCAGTTCCAAAGGGGAACCCCTGAAAAGAAGCTGATCCACTAGCCATGGAAAACATGGGTGTAGATCCACCTGCAGCAGCGGAAGAGGAAAAAGAAGGAATCCCACTAGTGGGCATTCCGAAACAGAAGGGACCAAAATGAGAAGCATGTGCTTGGGTGAAACCAGAGCCAAACACAGCAGCACTAGAAGCAATCGAAGATAAAGCAATAGTGCCCCCTCCTTCAACAGAAGCAGGAGTCTGAATGCCTGCAGCACTCACAGCAGAAGCCACGTTCCCAGTCGTGGCCATCGAAAGGTATGAATAATACGGAGGATCTTCCAGTATCTCTGACTCAGGTCCGATGTATTGAACAACGAATGGATAATCAGGAGGAAGAGGTGATGGACCTGACACAGGAGGTTCAGGTACTTCCTCAATTTGAAAATCTTCTTCCTGAGGAAATAAAACTCGCGAGGTGAGCAGAACGCTCCTCTTGGAACCGACACCAAAATCAGCTATGAAACCTTCAGACCCTTGTGGAGGATCTCTCTCCATTGCGTCAGACGTCACGGGGTGGTAACCACCTGCTAAATCACTCCTACGCCTTCTCGAAGAAGGCTCTAGACTCTCGGGAGACAACCCCCGGATTCTCCTCGATCGACGAGGCGCTTGATCAGCCACTTTAACAAATTTTAATTAGACTCAAAAAATATAAAGCTAAGCAAGCTAGGAGCAAAGAGCACTCACTATAAGAAAAATCCCTTAGATACAATCAAGCAAACAGCCTTCAAGTATTTCTGCTCCGGGTGATGAGGACCGGACACCAAAATACAGGAAAGCGAAATATAGGACCTCCCGAAAGTAGTTTGGGATAATTAAGGCCCAGGCCTACTAGAGAAGGTAACAGAAACAGTTACGCCAACCTCCTAACGACAGCCTTTGCTGGCTCAAGCACCCAAGCTTCGCAAGGGCACCCCCTAGAAGTACTGCTGAAAGTGATGCGACGTCTGCCTCAGGTACCACGGGTATTCTCCCCCGCAGTCACCTGTGTGGAACCTAGGAGTGGCAACTATGGATACCAATCCGTGTCAGAAGCCGGGCGGAACGGTCTTAAGGTCAGATTCAGCTAATTAGAGAGGGGGTATCCCTCTTCTCAGCCTTCACTTCCCCTCGTGCTTAACTCTCTGGAGGAGAGCTTTCCCATTCCACCTAACGAAGTTGGATTTCGCTCAATTAATCAACTTCTATGTTTTGTTTGAGCGGCCTTGGAGAGTTAACTCTCCACTCACCTAATCCAAGGCCCTACAACCTAGCTAGTTGGTGTATGACACTTAGAAAACTTGCTAGTTGATTTTAAATTAAATCGCTTATTTTAATGGGTTGTTATGTTAAGTCAAAGGGATGCGGAAATGAAACTTATGGTGTTTTGACGCAAAAAGAAATTAATAAAAACCAAACTACATGCAAATGCAGTTATTGTCTTTCGATGAAAAGCAACTTCTATACAGGTTCTACGAGATTAAAAATTGTATTTTTCTTTTCAGATAACAAACTCACACTCACAAAAACTATGAAAATGACTAAATGCTTAAGTGCACCTAATGCAAATCACTACAAGCATGCAAATCCTAAGATGCAAAATCTCCTAAAGCAGAGTGAAATTTCCCAAAAGTCCTTCAGTTTTATCTCTTTTTGGTTGTCCAGAAAGCTAGTTCCCAAAATCAAGAACTCTTAATATGAAGACACCAAAAAACTTAAAAACAAGAGGAAGAAATCAATGACAACTCCTTTCCAAAATCAAGCCAAAATCCAAAGGCAAGAAACCTCAACAAAGCTTCAAAAGATACAAAGAAACGAAAACAAAAATGCAAAAACAAAAGAAAACAACAAAGAAAAATGTTTTTTGAGCTTTTGAGTTTTATAAAAGAGTTCGAAAAGACCAAGTGAAACTATAAAATCCCAAGCCAAACAACACTGAATTTCAAGCAAAAACTTCAAAAATGCTCCAAATCTTATAGGGCTAACTAGTAGCAAGATCAATATGAGCAAAAGAAGACAAGAAAACTTAGCCACTCAGCCTAGAAGAATAGTGAAACCTTGCCACAAACAAAAACTTCAAAGAACCAATAAAGACTCTTCAAAAGTTGCAACAAGACCTAGCCAACTGAACTCAAGAAAACCAACCAAGAAATGGGAAAAAATCGTAGCGCAAAGAAAAACACAAAGATAGGAAAGAGTAAATGAGCAGGAGCTCTCTGTTCTGATGAAGCAGAATAGCCAAGAATCCCCAGAAAGAGATCTTGGTACTCAAACCAGAAATGCCAGCACAAGAAACAACACTTTGCCCAAAAGACTAGTTTTCAATCAAACAAAAGAGAGAAAAGACCAAAGACCACTTTCTTCACAATCCAGAGGGTACAAAGACACTGCAGGAACAGGTCTCCACAGACAGAAAGGACTAAAAAGCCAAGAAATCCAAAATTTCAAAATCTGCCTAGGTATACGCAACTTTACAGTTTAGCAACAAGCGTGCATACGCGACTGTGCTAAAGGAAACACGCGTATACGCGACTCCCTTTAGACAAACTTGCGTGTATACGCGACTGTGTGCAGAAAAAAGCGCGTATATAAAGGTAAATAATGAAAAAAAAAAAGGATCAAGCCTGGATAAGAAACCAGGACTTCAGTTTGACTGAGAAAGAGTAAACTGGACTGGAAATAAAAGTTAAAACTGTTGGAAACCTATCAAACAGCTGAAACCACCCAACAGGGGAATCACAAGAATGCGATCCCTAGTGGAGTCGCCAGTTCTGTTTCGGGGAAAATCACCCTAGAGGTTTGTTGGGTTACAACCTCCACAGAGCAGGGCATGCTACTCAAGAAGGACTCACACAACCATACATGTTCATGAAAAAATAAATAGAGCAGATCGAGGAAGTTACCCGTAGGTCCTACGGTTGAAGCAGATCCCGCGGGGTCCAAACCCCCAGCAACCCTTCTTCCTTCTTAACCTGAAAGACAAGAAGATACAAGCACGAAGAACTGGTTGTACAACATATATCTACTCTAAATGTTAGTGAAATCCACGTGAAACATTAGATAAACCATAATAAATGCTTAAATAACAATATTCTCATATATGCAAGCAGACACTAACACATATATTTCGGGAACAAGATGGTTCTTATGTATTATAAATAGCATGTACAGAAATAACAAGTGGAGAGATCACCTGAATCCTTCCACGATCTTCGAGCAGACCGTCGTCCGGATCCGTCCCACCCTTGCCTCGCTAAGATTCCTTCCGAACTGGTGCATACGAGATGACATATAAAGAGATGAGCATCTCCAAGAAACAAGGGTTTCCTGTAATGAACTGGGAAGTGCAGGAGGCACGGGAATTCAGACTTGGATAGGGAATACCAACAGAGTATAATATCAATAATTTCTCTCTCTCCCTTAGGCCATGCACATGAGGGGCTTTTATACTCCCTCAAAGTAGTTTCAACAGTTGGCCACGTGCTGGGGTGGTTGAACTACCAGAGTAACCATCAACCCAGCCCGAAAATAGGGATTTTTTATATATTTTTTAATGATTTTAATGGCATACGCGGGAAAGTACATGTGGACTCGCGTATACACGCAGAAAAGTCTAGGCATAACCGCGTATGGGGAATTTAACACTGTTTTTTAGTGAATGTTGTCCAAGTCTGTAGGAATGGTTGCCCAAAGCCATAAAAGAAATCATGAATCATATGAAGGTGAGAAATGATGCTACCAGGATGATGGTAATATCGATGGCAATGTGAGGAATGATCCTCATAGGATTGCTAATGCAAATACTAGCAACTTCCTTCCTCTTTTAGATCTCAAGAAATGAACAAATATGATTCCCCGGGCAACATCAGTCAGCTGTGAGATCAATAAATTTTGGCCTATTTCCAGATCTGAAATGAAGCTTTGGGAAGCTTATCTTTAAGCCCAAGGTGGTAGGAATTAACCCTCACCAGTTCTCTAGCTGAAGTACTGAAGACAACTTCCTCCTTCCAAATTGATCTTCAAAAATCTGCATTTTCTGAATATGAGTGTTCTGTAGAAAGTAGGAAAAGAGATGCAACACTTAAAGCCTGATGTAATATGAAGTAAAATACTCTTTCTATAGCTACTCTAAGAAATAGGTGGGATTCCCGACTAGGAATACCCTGTGCTAAACAACACCTGCAATCTCTACTAAACAGCCCAAGAAAGCAGTGGAATGTTACATGACAATTCCAGATCTGAAAAGATCTTACATCAAGAATAATCAGCATGCCCTCATCCTTGCCTTCATCTTCTTTATATAACATTTGAGCCTTCCCAAGCCTTGGCCCTCATCTAGACTGCACTGTCACATGTGGACAATATCCTCCAAGTTGGAATGCGCTGTTTGACCAAATCAACTATCATGTCTAGGTGCAATGTACACCTTCCGTCAAGTGTGCCTTGTTGGCACAATGTTCCCCATCACTTAATGATGAATATCCCATGATCTTTGACATCTTCAAAATCTTAATTGACTAAATCATCTCTGTTTGATCATTTAAATATCTTAGTTGACTGTGTCAACCTCGACGATCTATCTCATTAATGAGACAGGTTCTCCAATTTCATTCACATTAGTAGTTGCTCAACTACCTTATTATTCAGATCTAGGCTAAATTAATCCACATTCACACACACAAAAGTGGATATTTATTCATATTGAGGATTATGGGTCCCTCCACCCTTTTATTTGCTTAATTCATTAAGAAAATAAAGGACTATAATATTCCAAATATGATGTGGAAATTTGGGAACATTACAGGCATTTAGTGGAAATTCATTCCGAGGGTGTTTTATAGTACATATGGCACAGAAGGTAGCCAAGGCCTTCTCTTCTTCCTCTTGCTTCCTCTTGATCTACATTTTATCCATTTGAAAATAAAAGGTGTGCAACATCTTAGTTTTGAATTCTTCCAACATATTTCCAATCCCATGCTTGATGGAGGTGGAAGAGGAAGGGGTGTTGGTCATGCTTTGGCTAGCTCTACCTTTCTTCATAGCTACCCTAGAGTGATTTATAAAGACAATTTTGATGTCCTCATAAGGAAACTAGTATATTTATCCTCCAGACAACATATTAAGGGTTTCTATCACCTCTTCAACGATCCCTCATAGAAGTACCAATTTAAGTGATCCAAGATCAAGGGTGTAGTTGTCTCTTTTATAGTTCATTTGGAATATTTCTTCATAATCCTCTAGGGATTCATTAGGTCCTAGAGTCATCCTAAATATTTCCTCTTTGGTTTCTTTGGATCTACAATAGTCTCTATATTTTTTGTTAAAGAATTCTTGCATTTGTGCCGAGGTAGAGATGTTGTTCCTAGGAAAACCCATGAACTAGTGCAAGGTTGCATCCTTGAGGGTGGATGGGAATATTTTTAGCTTTTGGTCATCGAAGGAATAGTCATAGGTCTTGCAGAAAACAACAAATTCGAACATGAAGGTGTCAGGATCCTCAGAAGTAAGTCCATGTAAATGTGGAAGGGTTGAGGAAATGATGTTCTTCATTCTAGTTTCCTCATCTATTTATCTAATGGGAAAGAATCCTTGGGTCCCAAGTTAAACCATGGCTTGAATTGGTGAAGCAGGTTCCTTAGGTGAAGCAATTTATTATTCTTCTCCAATAGGTGCTTCAAAGTTTTCAAGTGAATCACCTATGGTGTGTTTAGCCTCACAGTCACTGAATAAGAGTTAAGGGTGACTGTGTGGGGATGTGGGGGTTTCTGGTAAAAATTTTCCTTGGTTATCCCTACTCCTACGAGGCATGAAAATGAAATTGTTCTTGTATTTTTCAATAATTTTGAACTGAATGTAAAATAAAAGTAGAAAAGAATGCTAAAGTAGAATCAAAGCATCTACTTAGACACCTCCCCTGTAATGGTGCCAAAAAGTGGTGAGCCATGGTATAACACTAAGAGTGCTGCAACTCCTAGAGGATACTTAACTTTACTTTATCATCTCGGGGTTCGTATAAAATTGGAGGTGATAATTCTATATACACATCCGATGAATTATACTCAGTGCCATCCTCTTCTTTGTTCTATGATGATGTGCTACTACTAGGGTTACTTATAGGAAAGGAAGTATGTCACACTTTTTAATGAAAGCTAAGAATGAAAAAAAACTCATGACATCTATTCTATCAGCAAGGAAATATATTATCCTAGATCATAATGACTCATATATCTATATGCAAGAAAGAGATTCACACTTAAGCTAATCCAAGAAAGTTAAACAAAGTGGCATTCATGATTTAAATTCTTGAATTGAACTTTCAGAAAGGGAGACTAATCTAAGCACACTTTCTGAACCAGATGTTTGATTAAACTCTATCTATCTCATTCTTGAATGTTACGTTTAACAATGCATCTATCAATGAACTAACTATGCTTTTAAATAACTCTATTTTGCAGCGAAAGAAGGTGGCCCTGAGGTGACCTAAGAGGGTCTTTGACTCATGGGTTTAGAGCTGAAGGTGTCTTGGAGGTTGTGTCAAGTCTAGATAAGGTGAAAGAGAGGTTTTGGATAAAGAAGTGACTGGTTGGAACTGCTACAAGATTTCCTATAGTGCTACAGGATGTTCTGGAACGCTACAGGAAATAGACTAATGGTATTTTGAGGCCAAAAATGGTGAGGAAATGGGTAGAAGAGGTGGAATGAAGGTGTATTCAGGAATATGGAAGGTTGAAAACCCCTTGGTCAAGCTCAAAAATTCTCTCAAAGCATGTCTTGCACCTCCAAGGTGGCTCTTAGTGTTGTGGTGGAGATCTCAAGAAGCAGGGTTGAAGGAGACTTTGTTGGAAGTTGGTTTTGATGAGTGGAGACTAAATCTAATGGTGTTGGGGAAGTACTCCTCTACTTCTCTACTCAAACCTCCAAGAAAACTACTTGTTCAAGCATTCATCATTGAAAAATATATCAGGAAAATGGTGGAAAAGATGAGTTGAAATTAAGTAAACCTACGTATGCACTTGAAACATAAAATTAACTATGCATATACAACATGTCAATGATAAGAAAAGAAACCTATCTAACTTTTCCAAGAAATCATAAATTGAAAGAAAGTTTCGGTCTTTGGTGTAGATCTACCCTCCTCAAGATCTAATGGAAGAGGTGAGAGAGATATGCTTTAACAAACATTTTTGATATTTTATATGCTATTGCAACATGCACGGAAAAGAGATTAATTACAACAATCATGAAATGTAAGGAAACTAACTACTGCAACATGAAATGTAAAAATAATAACTATATCAACCATGGAATGTAATGAAACTAACTATTGCAACATGAAATGTAAACACAAATACATTAGAGAGAATGAGGCCAATGGATTGGGCCCTAACCCACAAACTCAACTCCCTAAAACTAACTCAGTGGAGAAGAAATCAAATAATCATTTTATTCCATAACCACTCTTGTAGATAACATATGAAGGTCACAAATTTCTATTACAAGAGCTAAGATTTCTCTATCTATCCCCAAAATCAAATCCTAGTGAGATGTTTCTCTACCCTATTTATCCTAAAGGGTAGATACCAACATCTCCCTAAAAAGTAGGTGGCTTGTCTCCTTAGAACTCGAGAGAAGTGGAGATTGGCTCCCCTTGATCTTTCACTTGCTTAGATTCCTTTGATTTTGAGATGTTGGAGGAGAATATTTAGGATATATTGGATTCCTTTAGGAGTTAAGGAGGTGGAAAACTCCCTACAATCACTCATTGATGTCTACTCTGAGAAATGATTGTGAAATCTTCCTAAAAAATGGAATATTTTCTTGATTTTCCTACATTTAAAACACATTAGGCCTTAGAAGTATGATAACCATTAATACACCATCTACACTAAGAAACATATGACCATAATGCAATTAAATGTGAGAAAGAGAGAATAATTAGGATAAAAAGGTGACATTTAACCCCTTAAAATGTACCTAATGATGGTGCTCATCAAAATATATGTTGTAAAAAACCAATTGCATTAGGTCATGGGAAAGTGGGTGGCAAAAATATAGTAATATAATTTAGAGATTCAAACCAAGAAGATCGTTAAGGGACAAGGATTGGCTGAAATGTTGACCTACTATATAAAATTGAGGTCATCCAAGAAGGGGAGAAAGAGCAAGTGTGTGGCACTACCATTGAACTAGAACACAATGAATGATATTATAATATTATATACTATTTGTGCAAATTGACTACCCCTCTTGGATTAGTGGATCATAAAAGAATAGCCCTTAGATTAAATACTTCAAAGTATTTTTTGACCCAAGAAGATCTCAGTTAGATGATCTCAAATGGAGTTGTCCTTCGATACGTAAGTAATGAGGTACACGAGCTTGTGAAGGAATTTCACACTAGATTCTATGGGGGACATTTGTCGCTAGAGCCACTATGAAGAACCATTTTTTCTGATACCCTGAATTTTATTAAAATATGGCAACCATAGAAATTTTTTGCAGGAAAGCAATAACTTATCTCTATGGATTTGAAAAATATCATAGTTGAGGCACATTTTCAAGAATGGTGTCTGATTTTCGTTGGGGAATTTAAAGGTAATTCAAGAAATGGGCATAAGTGGATATTTATTGCCACAAATTACTTCACTAAATAGGTGGTTTCCATACCCACAAAGAAGGATACCTACCAAGTTTTCATCGACTTCCTTGAGAAAATCATTATTACTAGATTTAGTGTGCCCATTAATATTGTAACTGATAATGCTAAAGAATTTGATTCTATGGCTCTAATATCAATGTGCAAAAAATATGGTATAATATTATCACAATCATCTAACCACTACCCTTAAGGAAATGGCCAAGTTGAATTGAGCAACATGAATTTCATAGAAATTATCAAGTGAATAATGGGAGAGAACAAACAAAATTGGGATAGTAAGATCAAGTATGCCTCGTGGATCAATCTGAACAACGATAAAGGCATCAACTAGATATAGTCCATTTCAGTTATTTTATGGATTTGATGATAAATTATTCGTCCAACTCCAATTTCCTGTCTTCAAATATTTTAAGGTTTTTCTTGATCAAGAAGATGCCATACAAGCATGAATTAATCAACTCATAGAGGTTGATGAAGTTAGAGAGAAATCCCTTGATGAGATTGGCCAAAGTCGTGAAAAGGTGAAAAATAATTTTGATAAACATGTCAATAATAAATCCTTCGAACCTGTAATGTGTTGATGGCCGAAAATGACTGTATCAAAATTTGGGAATTTACCTAGTGAGAGCCCCAAATTAGACTGTTTTTAGTTGACGCTGGTGATTTCGATTGGTATTTTGGGTCGAGTTCCCCGTGACAACTAATTGTGTATCAGGATGAAGTGGATGGTTATGGTAATTAATAGAGTAATTTAATTACTGATATAAACTAAAACTAATCTAATCTAATTAATTTTACCTAGGTATATTATTTTCTATGTGCTAGAAAAATAACATTATTTCATGACAATAAATATTCCCACAAATTAACATTATTAAAATTTATTAAAGGATTAATTTGATTAAATATTTAATCAAATTAATTACAAGATCATCACATATAAACATAAATTTCGTTATTCACTGTATGTTATGTAATTTAATTCACACACATCAAAAGTGATAATGCTAGAATTAATAAAAGTACATACATGAATAATATTTAAACATTTGAAAAAATTCCTTTAAAAATAGAATTCATATAGAGAAAATAAAAGTACTCATACTGCTGGAAATATGTGCATACTAGAATTGAAATTGGTTTAGATAATATTAAAGTAAAACTTGAGTACAAAATCGCAACAAAATATTTACTTTTTTCTCCAAAATTCATAACCCCTCCCAATGAGTTCGAGAGGGATATTTATAGTGTTCATTACAACAAGGAGTGAAACTAATCTCCTAAAATTCTTGCCTAAAGCCTAAAAAAACTAACATAAAAATTAAATGGTTGTAACAACTCTCAACTGTTTGAGGACGAGCCAATAGTTTTTTGCCATAAACTTTGAATATATAGAAGTGCTATGAGATCTAGAGGGGAATGAGGCTTAATGTGCACATCATAGTTGAAGATAGACACTCTCAAAAGTGAAGACATTTGGACGGAAGTATTAGTAAGCTCCTTTATAGAAAGCTAGTCGCTATGAGGCTTGACCAAGAATTTCCAATTGAGTTCAATATTAACTTTAGATAGTTGGTCAATTCCCTTAACGAAATCTAAGCTCTCTTGTAGCCAATATTTCAGAAATTTCTATACATCTGGCAAATAATCTTCTAGGAAACTGGCAATCAGATTTGATTGAAGCAATGAATCATTGATGGATTCAACTATGGAATTTTATAATTATCTTGCATATTGGTAAGATTATTAACTAAGAAAATAATGGATTTACATCCTTTGAAAATAATTGACATTTGCATTTCATCAATTTTAGGAAAGTCAGACCTTCCTTCAACACTATTTTTCCATTTCAGCAACTCATTTATATATCGTTTGGTTTCATCACAATTTGTTATCATATCCACCAATTCATCAGCCAAAGTGTTACCTAACTTACATTATACCTTAATCAATTCCATCTTTCTATAGAAATTTTGTTGCTACTTTTGGAGTTGAGCATTAAGGTCATAGGCCTTATGTTTGAATTTCACCAAATGAGGAGTCCTAACCTACAATTTCTCTAGTTTCTACTATGATCCCCTTAGTTTTATATCTTTTGACTTAATATCCTATGTATACTAGACTTGAAGTGCATTGAACTAATTTTTCAATTCTTCCATTGTGATATCTTTATGATTTAACTGTGTTGTGATTGTTCCGTTAATTTCTCTTCTTCATTCATGAATTCCTACTCCATAGTGGCAATATTTTCATCTTTCTCTCTTAGAATTTCTTGCACTTATATTTATTTATCCATGGTTGTTGAGGCATATGCACCTGTAAATTGGGTTAATTTCTTGAGGTATTTAGTAGGGGAAGAAAGGAACCTTTCTAGAGAACTTTAAGAGAAGTGGCTTGAGATGCTTTTCCTAGGACAAAAGCTTAGAATTCGTTAATTTTCCTTTTCTTTCTACCTATTTTGACTAAAAATTTGTGCATTGGGATGTAAAAGAAGTCCATTTGAGGAATTTCCTTAATATTGAGGAATATTTCAGAAGTAGGATTAGTAGGAATAATCTCTACCTTAAGATCAGTGGCCAATGGTGTCTTCTAAGATAATAATTTCTCTGGCATGATATTTTTCTAAGAACGGGGATTGCTTCGTGGAGTCTTTTGTTGAGAAGCAATCTCCTCCTAGGATCACATTTTGTTATTCCCCTAGCTTGGGCTATTTCAAGGCTTGATCAAACTATTCCCAAAATTTTTCCATCCTTGGGTCTACTGTTGGAATTTATCCACCGGGGTTAGAAGAAATAGTTGTTGTTATTATCTGCAATTGAGGAGGGACCACCAATTCAGAGGAAAATTATTATTGAGAAGAAGGCCTAGTGTCCTTCAAAGAGGCTTGTTTTTGTAGGGGTAGCTGCAAAAAATATATAATAAGGGGAGCCAATCTTGAATTTTTGAAAGAGAGAAACTATTCTTGCTCCTTCACTGACAATTTCTCATTCAAATTACTCAAGACTACATGATAAGAGGAGGCTTCATAGAATAATTCATCATATTTGTTTTCTTCATGTAGATATTTTCTAATACCTGAAGCTATGGAAACTTGTTTTTCTACTCCATTAGGGTCATATGGCCATGTCGGGATGGTGGATAATTTCAATGCTTCAATAGGTCGCAACTCTTTCTTAGCATGATTGTGATTTTCCAGAGATAAAATAACAAAAGGTAAAGGAAACTATGGCAAAAATTTATTTTTGTTGGCTTTCAATGCCTTGGTAATATGGTGTGGCCAACTATTTGGTAAGCGTCTTCCCTACACAGAATATTGTCGAGGATGTAGAGGGGTAAGACATCGGTTGTTTTGTAACTTCCCAGTACTCTGATATATGTAAACAACTTTTCACCAAACTAATTCCCAAACTTTTGGAGGTTTTCCATGGCTTTTGAGGACATTCTTCTAGGTTTGGTTCCAAATTTGATTTCATAGATAGAGATGATGACCCAATGGAAAATTTAATAAAAAATACCAAAATAATTGGACTCCCAAAGTATACTGTGATAAACATGAATTTGGGAGGGTGAGAAAGAGTTTGTTGCCATCCCATGGCTAGGAAATCAAAATAGAAACGAATACAACCCATGATGTAGGTTGAAATGTAAAATGGGGGTATTTTATTCACAGACACACCATGGGAGGTAAAAAAGGCAAGAATGTGTTTGGTTAGGTTGTTGGCTAATATAGTTGCCAAATAAAAAATATAACTTAGAAGCCCCATCAATTAAGGAGACCCAACTATTAGGAAACTTAGAGACACTGTGTAACACCCTCTTCCCACATATACCAAATTATCCAACCAACGTGGGTAAACATGTGATTAGAGGCTAATATAATGAGATTCAACCTCCTAGGTGAACTTAATGAAGTAGAACCAATGGAAAAAAAGCATACAGACCTTGTACAGCAAAAACAACACCCATAGGAGGTAACCCAACCATTTAGGCCTGTTACCCTGGGGTCACACTAACCTTTTGACCTCTTTGAGCCATAAACGTAGGAACAAGCTTACAATACAGTGTCCAGGAGGCTACAAACATAGGCATAACACTGCATGCCAATGTCCATGGTCTCAATTAATCAGTTTTGTGTTAATAAGTGGTTTTCATTAATGTCAACTCAAGTAGCACCAAGGGCTACCCCGATCTTGCATGGTGATTTTTGACCTACCAAATTACTATATTCTTGGTCAAAATATTTTTTATGGTTTCTACTTTTCGAGATGTTTTCGTTGATATATGGCATGTCATGTAATTCTTCACGGTTTGAGAGATATTCATGTTTGAAGTTTGTGACCCTAGTTAGTGGACTAAAGCCCCATGGGGTTGTGGCATGGGTCATTGAAAATTCAATAGGTAATTATTTTTAAGCTCCTAAAATCCCTCCCATGTTCACTTGTTGAAGACCCTCTCAACCTAAGAATTTATATAAATTGTGATCCTCATATCCTCCGCATGTAGGGATTTCGCTACCTAAAACAGGTCATCGTGGAATTTTCACTATAGCATTTTTTCTATGAATTTTCAGAAGATGGAATTTTTGTGAAGAGAAGACAAAATCCTAAAGAAGCTCCTGTAAAAATTTCAGATCAAGGTGTGGAGCATTTTCGGAGATATGATCTATGGAAGTCAGTGTTTTTGCAGGCTCTTGAACTTCATCTCAAAGAAGTGACCTTGGGAAGATCGTCATAAATCTCTCTCTGAGTATAAGATTGGAATTATGTAAAATGTGGAAAATAGTGAACGGACTGTAGTTTGTATCAATTTTAGAGCTGAATGAAGAAACAATGACATGTGTCATGCTACACAAGTTATCTCCATTGAACCAGTCCATAATTACATCATTGTTAGAGATTGGGCATAAATTTATCTTGAATAATGCAAATTGGGTCAGACCTGTGGCATTGGAAAGTATACTCATAGGAATACTACAAGACCAAAGATCACATATTGGGGATCTGAAATAATAGAGATACACCAGATTCAATATCAATCTCCTAGAAGACAAGAAAAAGATAAATCATGTGTTGTCAAGGGCTGCAAAGGACCATACCTTCTAGGGCAGCAAAGCAAAGCAAGGTGTAGTAGAGGTAACCTCTAGGTAAGTATATTTTGTACATGCATGTTCATATCTTAATGGCATTCGGTTCTTTGTATTCTAATTTCCTTTTTTGGTTTAGCACTGACATATGCTCTATAGGATGAGGTAAGTTTTCATACTATCATGTCATGGGTATTTCATTGAAGAATTTTTGTAGGTATTATATATTAATCAAGATAAGAATCAATGCATGATCTAATGTTCTAAAGAGTGAGAAGGGTTAGCATGACAAGTTCAGCAATCTAGGTGCAGAACAACAGCAAGAAGCTCACCACATGAAATCTTCAAGTGGGAATCACTGCATACACTCATTGTAAAGGTATCATTGTAAAGAATTGTACAAGTGTCTATTTGCCAAGAGTTGAAGAGATTGTGTCGGGAGGTCTGGGATCATCATTAGGTGTTTGTGTCATAGTTGGCGTTATGATATAGTGTGTCTTTTTATTCTACATCATTGTAAATTGAACCATTTTCCCTGGTATGGGAGTCCACTCTTCTTTTATTCTTCTATAGGGTGGTAGGGTGGTGCTAGGTCCCTATATTACTAGTTTAGCCCCTTATTATTATTAGTGTAGCCTCCTTATTGTTATTATTGTAGCCCCCTCTAACCCCAATATTGTTATTGTTGTGCCCTTACATTGTTATTGTTAGGTCGGCTAGGATTACATTGTGTCCCCATGGACTCCTATATATAGAAAGGAGGTTTTTTCATTTGTATCATCCAAGAATTGTTCATTCATGTAATGTATTGGAGGTTTCCCCCTCGAAGTGGCTTATTTCTAAGACGTTGATATCTCTCTTCTTCTATTTTTGGAACTAATTTCCCAACATTTGGTATTAGAGCTTTGGATTCTACGGTTTTTCTGCTCCAAACAGGTCATTGTGGCATTATCACTATAACGTTTTCTCTACAAAGGTTTAGAAGCTAAATTTTTTAGAGTACGAAGCCGAAATCCTGTGGAACATATTTGTAAAATTTCAGAGCTTGGTCTGCAACATTTTCAGAGATATGATATGTGGAAGTTAGGTCTTTTTGCAGGCTCCTCAATTTAACCTAAATAGGTCATGACAACATTTTCGCTATAATTTTTTTCTACGAAGGCTCAAAATCTGAAATTTTTAGAGCGTGAAGCCAAACTCCTGAGGAATAGCATCGCAAAATTTCAGATCTTGGTTCGCAATATTTTCGGGGATATGGTCTATGGAAGTTAGGACTTGTTCAGGCTCCCAAATTTCATCTCAAAGAGGTGATCGTGGCAAAACCTTCATAACTCTCTCTCTGAGCATCGGATTGGAATTCTATAAAAAGTGGATGCAATAACACGGAATGTAGTTTCCTCTACTATATTTTTGACATTAGGAAAAATTTCTTGTATCAACTTTGCCAAACCTTCGATGTCTACATTTATGTTTTCCATTTTTTCATCGATCTTAGCTTCCATGCCTTTCTTCAGAGCTTCCATTTCATTTTTTTTTCCTCTTTGCGATAGCGAAATTTGGTGCACTTTCTCCTATAATTTTGATATCTCATGTTTTTTTTCTTCGTCTTCATGAGTCATAGTAGAGCCTTATGAAGGCTTAATGGGTGTTGAATTCTTTTTAGGGGCCATTTTAGAACCCAATACTGATATATATTCTTCAATATGCCCTTGGAATAAATTCCAACTATTTTTTTTTTTCAAACGAGACTTATGTAATTCGAAAAAAAATATGCACCTTTTTCTTAATTTTCAGGAGCGCGATATTCAAACTGAATTATCTCTATGATTTCGAATCTTAAATATTTGAAATTTGGTACTATGGTAGCCCTCTGAATTTTAGTAGAGGAAACTCATGATGAGAATAAAATAAATGTTAATCATGATTTCATAAACTCTAATGTTGGACGGAAGAACCACCATATTCAAAAGATGGATATGAGGAAGTTTGATGGCAAGGATACCGTAACATGGATACTATAGATGGAGCAATATTTTGATCTCAATAATGTGCAAAACACACAAAAGGTACACATTGCAACTTTACATTTAGAACAAAATACATTTGTATGGTATCGATGGCTTTGCTCCCGTAAAAAAATTGTCATTTGGTCAATTTTTATGGAGGAAATGATAGCACATTATGAGGATACAAAGAGAAACACCTTCTTTAGCCAATTGATAAATCTCAAACAAAAGGGTTTAGTGGGGCAGCACATTGAGGACTTCCAAAAATTGAATATAAGGGTAACTAATATTCCAGAGGAACAGAGGATTGATCTCTTCTTAGGTACTCTAAAGGATAACATCCAACATGAAGTTCGTGTTTTGGAACCTGATTCATTGGAGAAGGCATTCAGGTTGGCAAGAAAAGTTGAATGTAAAATTATGGCGACAAGGAAGCCTACCATTCAATTCTATAAAGAAGGAAGTGTTGCTACGCCTAGATTTCCACAACCTACAAGGTTGACACCACAACAATTGGAAGAAAAAAGAGCAAAAGGGCTTTGCTACAGTTGTGATAGCAAATACACTAAAGGTCATAAGTGTGCTGAGAAGAAATTATTTTACATAGATTGTGAAGAGAAGAAGAAAATGAACAAGAAGAGGATATACACCAGGAACCAGCCCTAGAAGAGGAAGAAATGAATCCGACCATATCGTGTAATGCACTGGTAGGAATTACCACTCCTCAAACTCTCAAGATAGAAGGAAATATCAAGAAGAAAAGGGTAATAGTGTTGATTGATTCAGGTAGCACCCATAATTTTATTCATTATAAGGTAGCCAAGGAATTAAATTGTTTCCTATACCCAGCACCAGAATGTCAAGTGATGGTTGCAAATGGAGGAACTATAAATTGCTCAGGAAAATGCCATAATATCAAGCTAACCATGGGGGAATATGTATTGAATATTCCAATGCTTTCCATTCCTATGGGAGGTGTTGATGTTGTACTAAGAGTACAATGGTTAACCTCTGGAGATGGTAGCTTTTAATTTTCAAGAAATTTTCTTGAAATTTTTTCAGAAGGAAATGAAGTCGAATTACGGGGTATCGTTGGGAAGTTGGGAAATATAATAAGCTCTTATGTCATGACAAATATTCTGAAGAAAGAACAACGAGGCGTAATTTCACAAATTATGCTCACTAGAATTTTCCAACATCAAAATCATCTATTTTTCTAGATCTCCAAAAAGCCTTAGACAATCATTCCAAGGTGTTTGAAACTCCCAAACGACTCCCACCTATTCGTGATCATGATAGTGATATTCATTTTATTCTAGGAAGTGTTCCTCCAAACCTCAGGCCTTAAATATATCCTTATGTCCAAAAGAGTGAAATTAAACGTATGATTGGAGAAATGTTAGAGGCTGGTATAATTCAACTGAGTCAAATTTCTTTCTTTGCTCCAGTAGTATTGGTTCACAAGAAGGATGGATCATGGCACATGTGTCTGGATTATAGGGAGATCAATGAGCTCACTATTAAAGATAAATTTCCCATTCTTGTGATTGATGAATTATTGGATGAATTACATGGAGAAATTTATTTTGCAAGTTGGATCTTCATTCAAGGTATCAACAAATTAGAATGAAGACTGAAGATATTCCGAAAACAACATTTCGAAGTCATGAGGGTCATTATGAATTTTTAGTCATGCCTTTTGGCCTTACCAATGCACCTTCTACATTTGAAGTGTTGATGAATTCCATTTTCAAGCCCTTCCTTAGAAAATTTGTGCTAGTATTTTTTGATGATATACAAGTCTACAATAGGTCCTAGAAGGATCATGTTCAACATGTCAACAGGTTTCTCAAACTATTACAGGAGAAACAATTATATGCAAAAACATCCAAATGTTTCTTTGGAGTACAAGAAGTGGAATATCTAGGTCGTATTGTATCTCACGAGGGTGTTAAGGTAGACCCTAACAAAACTAAAGCCATTAAGGAATGGAAAGTCCCCACAATCATAAATAAGTTGCGAGGATTTCTGGGGTTAACAAGGTATTATCGAAAGTTTGTTAAGAATTATGGGAGAATAGCAGCACCTCTATGTGTGTGTAGAAAGAAAGATACATTTCATGGACTCTTGAAGCAACTACGACCTTTGAACATCTTAAAGAGGCAATGTGCCTACCAGGTATTAGCTACGCCAGGACTTCACAAAAACCATTATTGTGGAGAATGTTTTATTGTGGAGAATGTGATGCCTCGGGGAAATGGAATTGGTGTTGTTTTAATGCAGAAGGAAGACCCATTGCTTTTGAAAGTCGTCCCGATCAAAGGAAAGTATTTCTGAGAAAGCTATTGTGGAAGGAGAAATGTTTGCAATACATGCACTAAAGAAATGGTGACCCATAATGGGAAGGAACTTTAAGGTAAAAATTGATCATGATAGTCCTAAACACTTTTTGGAACAAAGACTATCTTCAGAAGAATAGAAAAAATGGGTCACAAAGGTGTTGGATTATGACTTTGAAATAATCTACAAAAAAGGGAAGCTAAATGTTGTTGCAGATGCACTCTCAAGAAAAAATGAAGAGGTGGAAGCATTTCTTTGTGCCATTTCTATTATCCAACTAAATTGGATAACCAAAGAAAGGGATGAATGGAAGAGGGATGAAGAAGTGTGGACACTCATTCAAAAGTTGCAGCAAGATCCTAGTACATCTGATACATTTATTTGGAAAAATTATTCCTTATGGTGCAAAGATCGCTTATATCTTTGTAAGAATTCCGAACTAAAACAAAAGTTTCTTTTGGAATTTCACACTTCTCCTTTAGGAGGACACTCAGGATTTTTAAAAACTTACCACAGGGTGAAAAAAGAATCTTTTTGGGATGGCCTTAAATTTGATATTAAAAGGTTTGTGGTAGAATGTTTGGTTTTCCGGCAAAATAAAGTTGAGACAATTAAGACCCCGAGTCTTTTACAACATTTATCAATTCCAAGTCAACGTTGGGAGGAGCTTTCAATGGATTTTATCATAGGTTTACCTAAGTTCGAAGGAAAGAGTGTCATCATGGTGGTAGTTGATATAACTACCAATTCTGCATAGTTTTGCACATTATCTCATCCATTTAAACCAAGTAAAATTGCTACTGCATTTACGGAAACAATTCAAAAGCTACACTCCAGAAACCCAAAGTTTTTGTGAGCGGTAGAGATCCCATTTTCTTGGAAATTTTTGGACGGGAGTTAGTTTCTTGTTGGGTACTCAATTAGCTCATAGCTCATCTTATCATCCTCAACACGATGGTCAAACTAAGATAGTGAATAAATGTTTGGAAGGATATCTTTGTTTTTTTGTATCTGATAAACAAACACAATGGGTCAAGTGGTTACCTCTTGTTGAATGGTAGTATAACACTTCCTTCCATACTGCAGAAAAAATGACCCCATTTATGGCACTTTATGGATATCATCCAATGTCCATCACATCATCTTTAAGAGAAAATTCTAAGGTTCAAGCAGTGGAAGATCACATCGAGCATCAAAAAGAAGTTCTCCAACTCTTAAAGGATAACCTGAATTTGGCACAAAATCGAATGAAACAACAGGCAGATCAACATCGCAGCGAGAGAAGTTTTGATGTAGGAGACTGGGTATTTTTACGGCTACAACCATACAAACAAATGTCCCTCAAGCAAACTAAGAAGGATAATAAATTATCTCCAAAGTACTATGGTCCTTACAAGGTGTTGCAAAATATTGGTACTATGGCATACAAATTGGAGCTTCCTGCTTCTTCATGAGTGCATCCAATTTTCCATGTTTCATGCTTAAAGAAGGTTATAGGTGAAAATATTCCAGTTCAAACAATATTTCCAGAACTTGATGAGGAAGGAAAAATCACATTGGAACCTGAAGCGGTCATCGAAACAAGAACTCGACAGCTACAAAATCGATCAATTTCAGAGTATCTCATCAAGTGGAAGAACTTACCCACTGAAGATTCTACATGGGAGGATGAGAATTTTATATAGAAGAACCCAAAGCTACTCAAGTGTTGAGGACAACAATTTTTTGAAGGAGAGGGGCATGTTAGGTCCCTATATTACTAGTTATTCCCTTATTGTTATTAGTGTAGCCCCCTTATTGTTATTATTTTACCCCCTCTAACCCCAATATTGCTATTATTGTGCCCTTACATTGTTGTTGTTAGGTCGGCTAGGATTACATTATGGCCCCACTAGGATTACATTGTGGCCCCATGGACTCCTATATATAGAAATGAGGTTTGTCATTTGTATCATCCAAGAATTGTTCATTCATGTAATGTATTGGATGCTGCCCCCTCGAAATGGCTTATTTCTAAGGCATTGATATCTCTTTTCTTCTATTTTTGGAGCTGGTTTCCCAACACACCAACAGGTTAAAGCCTGTGAAAAATTTAGGGTGGTAGGGTGGTGCTAGGGTGAGTTGTAGCTCATTGGGTGTTGGGGCATCCGTTCAGTTGACTACTAAAGAATCTCAGGCGTTGGAACATCCATCCAGTGGGAGCTGGAGAAGAATTCTTTTCTATATTCTAGGAATTTGTAGCTTTATTTTCAATTAGAGTTTAATATTAAATAATTATTAGAAAATCATTTAGGTGGTTTTCGTCCCGAAGAGCTTTTCCACCTTAAAAACTGCGTGCAGTTGTGTTCCTTTTGTTTACTTCTATCATTGTAAAAAAACTGATAATAATTGAAGATTAAATAATGCTCTGAAATATTAATAATAATACTAATTGAAAGGAATATTGATTCACCCCCCCTTTTAGTATTTCCAACTATTGGTATAAGATCTTGGTTCCTTCAATAGCAGTTTAACAACTGGAAGGAGGTCATAGGGCATACCAAGAATGGTGTACCTATGTTCAATGAAAATAATTATGCACTCTAGAAAGGAAGAATGGAGGTCTATCTCTTGGCGCAAGGTTACGAAGTATGGGACATTATTCAAAATGGATTTACATCAACCGTGGATGAACAAGGTAAGAAGGATTTGGTAAATGATGGAAAAGTAAAGAATATTATTATCAATGGACTTATTGATTCTTCTTATCATAAGGTGTTGGGTTGTAAAACCACCAAAAATGTATGGGAGAAGCTTAATAATATATATGCAGGTGACTCAAATGTCAAAGAAGCAAAGCTTCAAATATATAGAGCAAAATTTGAGCAACTCAAAATGCAAGAAGATAACAACATTGTTGCATACTTCCAACACGTTGATGAAATAATCGACATTATGGAAGGATTGGGAAAGCCTGTTGACTATAAGACTATTATATAAAATATTCTTAGAACGTTACCAGGGAATTTCAACCAAAAGGTATCAATCATAGAATATATTGCAAATCTGGAAAAACTCAGCAAAGAGGAACTACATGGAGTTCTCATAGCATATGAAATGAGACTTGATGAAGAAGAGGGTACTTCGCATTTATAAAATGTGTTCACTTCATATAAGAAAACCAATAAGGAGAAACAACCTTCAAAGGCACAGACCTACACCTGCAAGTGTGAAGAAAAGGAAGATGATGAAGAAGGTCTTTCAGATGGAGAATATGCTTACTTTATGAGAAAACTAAAAATTGGTAAGGGAAAATTCAAGGGTAAACATCCATTGATATATTTGAGTTGTGGTGAGGTTGGGCATTTCACAAAAAAATGTCTGAACATAAGTGATGGAAACTCAAAAGAAAAGAAAGGCTTTAAGAAATTCAACAAGAAAAGGAAAAAGAAAGGATTCAAAAGGAACTTTCTCTCTAAAGAAGATAGTTCATCATCTGATTAAGACAATGACAATGAAGAAGAAGCCAATGAGAGAGTATTGTTTATGGCCAAGGACATTAAACAGGAAGTATCAAACAATGAAGAATAAGGTTTGACCATAGAAGAATTTTCTACGGAGGCAATCAAGCTTATAATAGAGCTCAAGGCTGAGAATATTCATTCCAATAATCTTGAAGAACAAGTTCAAGGTCTGAAAATTGAACTTGAATAACACAAATGTATTGAAGAGTCACTTCAAAAGAAGTTGGAAGAAAGAAACCAAGAAAGGGAAGCATTAGAAGTCGAAGTAGTCTCGTTGTGTAAGGAAGTGAAGGGAAAAACTATCCAAAACTATGCCAACAACTCAAGGGCTTTAGAAGAACTCATCAAAAATCAATGATCTTAAAATGACAGAACTGGCCTTGGTTACAAAGAAGAAGAAGTATGACCTTCTACAACAAAATACAATGAACCTATGATATCCTACATGCATGTGACTTCATTGGACAATATTCAGAAGAACAACCTTGGAAGAAAATTCCTCGATAAATATTTCCATCTAGGTACCAACATATTTTTTATGGCTATTGTTATTCATGTGGAAATTTTTTTCATAAAGTTGTAGAATGTTGCATGTACCCTAGGAACTAATACAATTCCAGGAGATATGTCAAATATGAACCTCCCAGGGCTCAACGAAACATCAATAGATTTGAACATTTAATAAATAATATTGAATGTTACAAATGTCAAAAATTTGGACACATAGCCAAAGACTACAGACTTGGAAATCCTCTAGAAAAATATTTGAAGCTACAGAATGAATGAACATGGAAGAAGAGTAATACTGATAATCATTCTCTCACTCTCAAGGCTCAAAACAACAAATATGTGTGGTATGTTGATAGCAGTTGCTCAACGCATATGACTGGAGATAGAAATAAATTTGTATCTATGAAAGCGAAGAAGGATGGAACCGTGTCCTTTGGAAATGATGGATCTTCAAATGCTATAGGATCAGGTACCGTCACTCTTGGAAGCAAATATGCTCTAGCCAAGAATGTTTTATTGGTTGAAAACATCAATCACAGTCTACTCAGTGTTGTACAAATGTGTGATCAAGGACACACAATACTATTCAACTCCACAAAATGTGAAATCAGGTTAGGTAGGTATGGTGAAATTGTGGCTACAACAACTCAAGTTCCAAACAACATATATATTATGGATGAAGCAACTAAAGCATGTCTAATAGCTAAAAAGGATGATATAATATTTGGTAGAAATGATGATTGACTAAGTAAGAACCTTTCTACAAATATGTAAAGTGAGTTCGAGATGTCTTTACTTGGTGAGCTAACATACTTCTTATGGCTTCAAATATCTCATGAAGAAAAAGGAATATTTATATGTCAAGCCAAGTACATAAAGGAAATTCTCAAGAAATTCAAAATGGAAGATTTCAAATCCATCCTTACTCCGATGGTAACATGTTGCAATTGAACATAGACGACTCATCTAAGGATGTGGATCAACGGTTGTAGAGATTTATGATTGGTAGTCTTTTATATGTAACAACCTCCCAACCATATGTTATGCAAGAAGTTGGACAAGTAGCAAGATTTCAAGCAACACCAAAATAATCACATATTATTGTCATGAAAAGAATTCTTCGATATCTAAAGGGAACAACAGAATATGGCTTTTGGTATCCCAAATGTAAAAATCTCATTATTCAAGCCTTTATAGATGCAGATTGGGCAGGAAGTCTTGATGATCGTAAGAGTACTCATGAATCATTTGAATATCTTCGCCATAAGCTTAGGATTTTCTCAAGTTCTGATTATATTTTCCTTATTCAGAATATAAAGGGGGAGTGAAAGTGTGTACAGGTTTGTAGGATGGTTGTGTGTCAGGGAGAGTTACCCTTTTCCATTGATGTCAAATGGGGAGAGAATTTTTTCGAAAGAGGTGTCATGATCGTAGGGGGAGCACTTGTCTTGCCATCAATGCTAAAGGGGGAGATTGTTGATTAGCGGTTGTCATTGATGTCAACCCAAGAAGCACCAGGGGCTACCCCTATCTTGCATGGTAATTTTGACCTACCAAATTACTATATTCTAGGTAAAGAATATTTTTGATGGTTTCTACTTGTCGAGATGTTTCCGTTGATATATGGCCATATAATTATTCATGGTTTGAGAGATATTCATTTTTGAAGTTTGTAACTCCAGTTAGTGGGCTAAAACCCCATGGGGTTGTGGAATGGGTCATTGAAAATTCAATAATTAATCATTTTTAAGCTCCTAAAATCCCTCCCATATTCACTTGTTGAAGACCCTCTCAAACTAAGTATTTATATAAATTGTGATCCTCAAACCCTCCTGATGTAGGGATTTCGCTACCTGAAACAGGTCATCGTGGAATTTATGCTATAAAAAAATTTCTACGAAGGTTAAAAATCTGAATTTATTATGAGACGAAGCTGAAATCCTAAGGAAGGACTTGTAAAAATTTCAGATCAAGGTGTGCCATATTGTGGGAGATATGATCTATGGAAGTCAACGTTTTTGCAGGCTCCTGAACTTCATCTCAAAGAAGTGACCTTGGGAAAATAATAATAAATCTCTCTTTGAGTATCAAATTGGAATTTTGTAAAAATTGGTGGATATTTCATGGACTATAGTTTTCTATGTATCAATTTCAGAGCCGAATGAAGAAGAAGTGACACGTGGCACGTTGTACAAGTTCCCTCTACTGAATAAGTCCATAATTAGGTCATTGTGAGAGATTGGGCATAACTTTTCCTTGGAGAATCCAAATTGGGTCAGACCTATGGCATTGAAAAGAAGCCTCAAAGGAATACTACAAGACCAAAAATCACATATTGGGGGTCTGAAATAATAGAGATACACTAGATTCAATATCGAGCTCCTAGAAGGCAAGAAAAAGCTAGATCATGAGTTGTCAAGGGCTGCAAAGGACCAGAATTTCTAGGGCAACAAAGCAAATCAAGGTGCAGTAGAGGTAAGCTCCAAGTAAGTATATTCTATACATGCATGTTCATATCTTAATTGCATTTGGATATTTGTATTCTAATTTCCTTTTTTTGTTTATCACTGACATATGCTCTGCAGGATGAGGTAAGTTTTGATATTATCATGTCATGGGTATTTCTTTCAAGAATTTTTTCAGGTATTATATATTCATAAAAATAAGAATCAATGCATGATATAAGTTTTTGAAGAGTGAGAAAGGTTAGCATGACAAGAGCAACAATCTAGGTGTAGAACAACAGCAAGAAGCTCACCACATGAAGTCTTCAAGTGGGCAACACTGCCTACAGTCATTGTAAAGGTATCATTGTACTAAGTCACTTTAAATGCATCATTGTAAAAAATTTTACAAGTGTCTATCTGCCAAGAGTTGAAGAGGCAATGTCGGGAGGTCTAGGATCATCATTAGGTGGTTGTGTCATATTTGGGGTTATGGTCTAGTGTGTCTTCTTCTTCTCCATCATTTTATATCATTGTAAAGTGGACCATTTTCCCTGGTACGGGAGTCCATTATTCTTTTATTCTTCTGTAGGATGGTAGGGTGGCGCTAGGCTGGTGCATGAAGTCACCAAAATATTCAAGCCTATGAAATCTTCAGGGTGGTATGGTGGTGCTAGGGTGAGTGGTAGCTCTTTGGGTGTTGGGGCATATATTTAGTTGACTATTGAAGAATCTTGGGTGTTGGAGCGTCCATCTAGTGGGATTTAGAGAAGAATGATTTTCTAGATTCTAGGAAGTTGGAGCTTTATTTTCAATTGGAGTTGAATATTAAATAATTATTAGAAAAACATTCAGGTGGTTTTTGTCCCGGATAGGGTTTCCACCTTAAAAATTGTGTGCAGTTGTGTTCCTTTTGTTTACTGCTATCATTGTACAAACAATGATAATAATTGAAGATTAAATAATGCTCTAAAAGATTAACAATCATACTAATTGAAAGGAATACTAATTCACCCCCCTTCTTAGTATTTCCAACATTCTATTCCAACATCCCCGAGATTTGAGCCACCTTTTCAGGATTCGAACCCAGTGCTTTTCCCAAAACTTCTTGAAAATATCAGAGATGATAAATGACAATAGAAAAATGGTTCAGAATAAATCAAATCAATAATAACCCATCTGGACTCCTCCTATCCATGACAGGAATTTTGTGAAACATGTCACAAACATGAAAGCTACAGGTATAAACAACAAAAAAAAGCAAAGGGCTCTCATACTTATCTGAGAATCTGTAAGAAACATTTCTCCCCTACATCATTAATTAAAATACAATCTATTTTACCATAGCTACATTGTGCATTCATTTAAAAGTAAAAACATGGGGAGATCCATACATCATCACTGTTAAAATGCATGCTTATAACCAACATAATAAAAAAAAAATACCATGGATACAACAACAATAGAATCCACATATAAATCAGAAAATTTGAATAACAAATACCAAGGGAATTAATTTCTCATTAATGAATGTAGAAACCAACAAGATATGGGACTACCATGTTCCACCCGACCATATATTGGCTGAGCAAAATCTCTCTTCAGCCAATCACCCCCATGCCATATTCCAAGCATGATTGTGGGATCTCATAAAACAGATCAATCAAAACCAATCCAGGGATTCTAGAGGCCAAATGACCTCAACCCTCAACCAATGATTCCACCTCACAGTTAGAAATCACAACCATCATGTATTAGTCTCTATCTAAGCTGTTCCAGGGCTCTAGAATGTTTGTTCCAACCAAGGCTCCAGGACTAGTAACTCAACCCTAGGTGTTTCCAGGTTCCAGAGAATTTTTCCAACCAAGGCTCCAGGACTAGTAACAAAACCCACCTAGGGCTCCATAGCGTTTTTCCAACCAAGAATCCAGGACAAGTAACACAACCCACCTAGGGCTCCATAGAATTTTTCCACCCAAGGCTTCAAGAGTAGTAATTCAACTCAACATCTTTTTGCCACGATCTAAAGTGTTTTTCCAACCAAGGCTTTAGGAACTAATAGCTCAACCCGTAACTAAAGGAATCATGAGAACCAACGAGAAAAAAATCAATGGAAATAAACCCACAACACCATGGCTATCTAGGAAATGGCAAGGCTAGGAAAATCCATTGTCAATCCAAGAAATCCTCCATGCCAATGACAAATAATGACCAAGAAACCACATGCATACACTATGCATGCCGAAATTAGTGAGGAAACATATATGCAAATCAGTACCCGCAATAAAAACATATTGTAGCTGTTGATCCCAATGTACGCTTGTGCTTTCCTGCTATTCCTTTGTCTTCTTGCTCAAAATCACCAAGTATCCACACTCTCCAAGATTTCTCCAAGAAACCTCTAAGTGTCCAAGTGTATGAGAGAGTGAGAGAGAATAATTAGAGAGCTCCAAAAATTCATTGACAAAAGGTACCAACTGATCCTCATAATCCTTTTTATCAATGAGGCCTCCATTTTCGTCATTTCCCATTATTTTCCCTCGTTTTCCTCCTCTCATGAAACCTGTGACCTTTCATCTCCCTTTTCACCTAATTTCCATTATTTTCATAAATAAATGTGCCAAAAATAATTTTTTCCTCTTTAATGCCTTAGCCATTTCTATGGTGATAATAAACAATGTGAACACCCTCACTAGGATGTTTTGGCCAAAATTCAGCTTGGAATACGTGTCCCATTAACTGTTGTTATTATTTTAACTTTATTACATGGAATTTTCACCAGGACTATTATAGAACCCCCCCCCCCTTGGGGGACACCATCCTCAGTGTTCAATCACACATATGCCTCAAAAACACCACTAAAAAGAAAACATACTACCCATGGAGCTTTAGCATAGCTCGATGCAGTATTTAGAATGATCACCCTACTGAAAAAGAAAACCAACAAGAAATCAATAAAACATGATAGTTATAATGACATGACACCCATACTGCTTATTAGAGCTTTATACCATAGCTCATGGCAGTGTTTACATCCATATACATATGTACATATATCCAAACATCACATCAAAATATATATCAAAGCATCATAAAAACACATGCCAAACATATAACGACATGACACCAAAAATTATTTACCTCAACTCGAAAACAAGGAAGGATACATAGCCCGCATCTGATATGTCATCTCCCATGTAGTTTCATCGAGCCCAAAGTTCCTCCACTATGCTTTAATTTGCTCAATTTTTTGATTCTAGAGAATGAGGGTCTTTCTCTGCAAAATTTACCCTGGTTCTGGCTGGAACTCTCTTACTAGATCCACCTACAATACAGACCAATCAATCACATGATCAACATCTTTAAAATATTTCTTAAGGAATAATATATTGAAAACATCATGGAATTTTACTATGGAAGGAATTGCAAGTCATTAGGCAGCTGGTCGTATCCTCTTAATGATACTGAAGGGTCCACAAAACCTTGGTGCCAACTTGGCACATGATCCAATCTGCAAGGAGCTCTTCTTGCGATTGATGTGTAGGTACACCTGTTCCCCAACCTGAAACTCTTTGAAAAACCTATTCCTATTTGCATAACTCTTCTCCCTATCCTGCGGTTCTCTCAAGTTCTTCTTGATCGCCTACATTTCTTGTTCCATTTAAGCCAACATATCTAGTCCAATCAGTACCATGTTAACTGGATCACTCCAACTAATGGGAGTGTTGCAACTCAATACATAAAATGCCACAAATGGACTCATCGTCAATGACTCCTGATACCCGTTGTTGTAGGAAAACTCTACCACTGGAAGATACTCATACATCCTCAACATATCCTCCAATATCCTTTTGACCCTCAATGTCTGTCCATCTGTCTGTAGATGATAAGCTATGCTGAATGCCAACTCAGTGGAAAAACTTGCAAAAAACTCTTTCCAAAACTTGGAAGTGAACTTCGCATCCCTTTCTGACACAATATTCTTTGGAACACCATGCAATTTGACTATGTATCTAATGAACACATGTGCTACATCGCTATTTGAGTATGTAGTCTTCATTGGAATGAAATGTGTAACCTTTGTCAACCTGTCCACAACAACGATGATGGAATCCTATTTTCTAGATTTCTTAGGAAAACCTGTGATGACATCCATGGAAATGACCTCCCATTTCCACTTTGGAATCACAATCAACTGTAGTAGTCCATCTTGATGCTTACACTATGCCTTAACCATCTAACAATCCAAACATTTGGCTACAAACTCTGCCACATCATTTTTTATATTTGACCAATAATAGAATCTCTTCACTTCAGTCAATGGCTTCAGGTAGCTTGGATGACCCGAATATGGTTTCGCATGAAACTACCTCAATATCACCTTCATGAGCTCACCACTCTTTGACACATATATAGCTATAAATTTCACTAATCCATCTGTTGTGAGATGATAGTCCAAGTCCTATACACTTGCACTTTTAATGGTACTTGTACCTGTACTACCACCTGTACCTGTACATGTACCAACACCTGTACCTATAAAATATCCTATACTTTTACATGTGCCAACAGCTATTCATGTACCTGTACTCTGTTGCAACTATGCACAATATACATATGCCCATGATCCTGCTGACCTGCCTACAAGATTCTATCCTGTAATTTTGTCCGGTAGGAGCTCATTAGTATTAAGTTATTTACTTGTACCTACCTACTAAGAGAATCTGTGAGCATGTTCTCATTTCCCTTGATGTACCTAGTCTTGAAGTAAAACTCATTGATCATGGCGAACCATCTAGCCTGCCTGGCATTCAGATTTGATTGGTCAAACAGGTACCTCAACCCAATTTGGTCACTCATCAATACAAACCTCCTACACAGAAGATAGTGCTTCCACATATTCATTGGATGTATGATTGCTCCTAGCTGATGATCATGTGTTGGGTAGTTTAGTTTATGCTCATTCAGTTTTGGTGACTCATAGCATACCACATATCCATCCTGCATAAGGAATCCACCAAGTCCTCTCTTGCATGCATCTGTACATACTACAAACTCCTTTTCTGGATCTCCAATCCTTAACGCTGGAGCATGTGTCAAAAACTGCTTAAGCTTATTAAACCTAGCTTCACACTCCTCTATCCAGTCAAACTTCTTACCTTTCCTCTACAATGATGTAATAGGATAAGAAATCTATGAGAAGTTCCCAATGAACATCCTATAGTAACCTTCCAATCCAATGAATGATCTCACATCATCTATATTCTTAGGAGCTACCCACTCCATGATGGCCCTTATATTTTCTGGATCTACTGCAATGCCCTCCTTGGAGACAACATGTCCCAAGTAATGTACCTCAGTCTAGAAAAAACTACATTTTATAAGCTTAGCTTACAACTGATGCTCTCCCAATAATCTTAATACTGATGCCAAATTCTAGACATGCTCTTCCTCATTTTTAGAATATACCAATATGTCGTCAATGGACACAATAAAAAACTTTTCCAAATAAGGATGCAACAAAATGTTCATCAAACACATAAATGTAGCTAGGGCATTAGTCAAACTGAATGGAACGACAAAAAACTCATAATTCTAGTGCATGGTCTTGAATTCAGTCTTGTAGATGTCCTTCTCTTTGATGTGTACTTGATGATATCCAAATCTAAAGTCAATCTTAAAGAACATTGTTGCTCCCTTAAGCTAATCAAACAAATCATCAATCTTCAGTAATGGGTATCTGTTCTTGATGATTACTTTGTTCAGCTACCTCTAGTCAATGCAAAATTTGAGAGTTCCATCTTTCTTCTTCATGAACAACACTGGTACGCCCTTGGTACTGACTCAATAGAAATATCTACCTCCCTGTGAGGTGGAAACTCAAAAATATCCACTAGAAAAACATCCTGAAACTGCTACACGACTGGATATCTTTTCAACACATATGCATCCTTCGCTTCCTTAACTTTTTCACTAGAGGTATGAACTAGAAATATTAAGCACCCTTTCCTATGACTACACTTGGCCCGCATAATTGTCACCATCCTAACTGATGTGGCTTTCCTATTTCAATCTAGGACTCTTGGTCCCCCACTTTCATTCAAACGTTCAATAGATTGGTGAGAGCAATCTACCTTGGTCTGGTGAAAGTATAACCAATCCATACCCAATAGCATACTATATGAACCCAATGGAAATATGTTCAAGTGCACCTTTTTAGGCATACCATTTAACTCACACGCTCTTACCCAATGATGAATTCTCTTCTTGGTACTCATATCCAACTGCACTAACCAAGACTCTACATAAGCTTCTCTATTCAAGCTATATTTATCCACCAGGTCAGGACTAACATAGCTATAATTAGATCTAGGGTCAATAAAAAAATAAAATTGATCATAAAGCTTACCATCCATCTCAATGATAGATTCCTGATGGTATGCTTGCTTGTTTTCCAAAGCTGCATAGATCCTAGGAATACTATGCCCAACATATCCCACTATCTATGCCTCTTGCACACTTTATATCTATGGCCTACCATCTTGAAATTGTGGACAATATCTCCTATGATGATCTCCTCCACAAGTCCAACACCGCTCAAGATCCCTATTCCCATTCTTATTATGCTCATACGATTGAAATCCCTGTCCTCTGCCATATGTATTTAACTTCTTAGGTGGTGAAAAATTATCTTTGTTACATGTATCCTAAGGCCTTGCTCGATTCTTGTCCCATTTTCCTCTATTATTATCATTACCTTTCCAGTCCAACTTTTCCGCCGATCTACACTTCAATTGCTCATAACTATGTTTGATTTTCTGAATGGCCTTCTCAAATGATGTAGGCTCATCAAAATCAATCCTATCTATGAATTCTATCGAAAACCCACTAATAAATGAGGTAAGGCACATATATCAGTAACTCCAAGAACCTGCTAGTATACTCATCATCGTTCATGGAACCCATATTAAACTCATAAAACTCCTTTTCCCTATAATCATAGTATCTCTCTAATAGATACTTATTCCGAAATAGCCTTTCGAACTCTCTCCAAGTCAATGCCTCCTCAAAAATATCTCTGACGTTCTTCACATATTCCTACCAAATATATGCTCTACCTTTGAGCTTGAATGTATTTATCCTGGCTTTCATATTTTTTGAGTAATCATGCAACTTGAAAAAATTCTTCATACTAAGCAATGATGGCTCTACATCCTATGGTTTCTTCATATCTCCATCAAATGTAGGTGGTTTTCCTTCTTAAAATCATCCGGAAAATATCCCATGTCATTCACTCCTATAAGGATGATAATGATGACGATCATGATGCCTGTTAGAACTAGAACTAGAATGATATATGTGTCTGTAACCACTCCTAGTTAGAGTGTCCAAAAATTTACCATCTCTAACTATGTCATCCCTATTCGACCTGTGACTATTGGGAGATATACTACCATATGCTCCATTGGTCCCATCCGCTCCTGTCGATAGCTGATCCAAAATCGCCCTTATTTCTGCAATTGTGAAAAACTTTGAAGGATGGTTGCATTAAACACTGCTTGCTTTTCCTATGCCTATATGAGTCTATCATTTCCTACCTCGCAACTCCTTATTTATTCCTTTAAAAGTCTCAGTGTATCCTCCAAATCAAATGTATGTCCAACACCATGCTTCTCATATGAATCATAGGGAGAATCTATGTAGTCTACCATTCTACTATTCATATTTGATTTATTCGTGCAAGGTGAAATATGTCAACTAAACCAAATCATAAATAAGCCAGTGTAGCATCTTAGTGTAATTTGGGGAGGATAAATCTATCAATATCAGCCAATAAATTAAATACATGTACATACATAATAATAACAACATATAAAATTGTAACATATGGCATATTAGTGCATAAATCTCATTCTATTTGGTGTCTAATCATCGTTGTATAATGATTCCAAATACACACCAGGACCTAATCCATAACCATACCAATTCACCCCATGACATAATGCATGACAACCTCAACCATACCAATGAAAAATTGACCACATGTACCCACTGACATGTATAACCAATCATGAACGACCAATGCATGATCAACATATATCATCATGCAAACAATAATACATAGAAAACACATAAGCATGACCAATATGTTACCTAGCATAAACAAGCAATGCATATAAAACATGTAGAAACATGTAAGCAAGCCTGCATGGAAAATACATAAGCATGAACAACACATGACCAGTCATACACTCATGACAACATGTTGACACCAACACCATCAGTCCTTCCATGGTGACACCACTGCCTCCATGGCCAACACAACACAAATGCAATAAGCATATACACCCTGGGTATTAGAAACACATATCAAACCAATATAAAAGCATGAACAACACACCACCCATATATTCCAAGGGTTGATCCATGCTATGATACCACTCTGTAACACCCTCTTCCCACATATACCCATGTAACCATCCAACTGGGGAAATCATGCGACGAGAGGCTACTATAATGAGATTCAACCTCCTAGGTGACCTTAAGGAAGTGGAACTAGTGGAAAAACAACATACAAACCTTGTACAACAACAACAACACTCCCAAGAGGTAACCCAGCCATTCAGGTCTCTTACCCCTTGGTTACACTGACCTTTTGACGTCTTTGATCTATAGAATCAAGCACAAGCTTGCAATCCAACGTCCATGAGGTTATAGATGTAGGAATAACACTACATGCCAGCATCTAGGGACTCAATTCCTTAGTTTTGTGCTAGTGTCCCAGATATTTGAGCCATAGTTTTAGGCCCATAACCCACTGTTATGCCCATAACTTCATGAAAAGTTTAGAGATGATCAATAACAATAGAAAAATGATATAGAAGCAATGAAATCAATAAGAACTCATTTGGACCCCTCATAGCCATGATAGGAATTTTGTTAAACATGTCACAAACATGAAATCTATAGGTATAAACAACATAATAGAGAAAAGGGGTCTCATACTTATCTCAGAATCGCTAAGAAGCATTGCTCCCCTGCATCATTAACTGCAATATAATCTATTTTACCATAGCTACATTATGCATTCATTTACAAGTAAAAACATAGGGAGAGCCATGCATCATCATTGTTAAAATACATGCTTATAACCAGTATAATAACAACAAAAATACCATGGATATAAAAATAATAGAATCCACATATAAATCAATATATTTTCATACCGAATATCAAGGAATTTAATTTCTCATTATTTAAAGTAGAGACCAACCGGAGATGGGACTACCACATTCCACTAGACCATAGATTTTTTGAGCCAAATATCTCTTCAACCAATCACCCCCATGCCATATTTGAAGCATCAATGTGGAATATCATCAAACACATCAATCAAAACCAATCCAAGGCTCCCATAGGCCAAACCACCTCAACCCTCAACCCTCAACTAGTGATTCCACCTCATGGTTAGACATCACAGCAACCATCATGGATTGGTCTCTACCCAAGCAATTCTAGGGCTCAGGAGTGTTTTTATGAACCAAGAATCAAGGACTATTAACTCAACCCCAGTTGTTTCCGGACTCTAGAGCATTTTTCCAACCAAGGTTCCAGGATTAGTAGCTCAACCCACCTAGGTCTCTAGAGAATTTGTACAACTAAGGCTCAAGGACTAATAACTCAACCCAAAACCTATCCATAGGGCACCAGAGCATTTGTCCAACCAAGGTTCTCAGAACTAATATGTAATGTTCCAAAATTGGAATTTTCTACAACAATAAGAATTCCTTAAGGTATTCCAAAGTTGGAGAACAAAAAGTAATAAAATAATTTAATGTGTTTGAACACATAGCCATCATAAAAACAATCACAACAACAAACTATACATTTATATAGTTCACCAAGTGGGGAAAAGAAGCTATTTTTGCCTCAAAAACGCTATTTTCTGAATATTGAGTTAAAAAAGTGGAAAATAACGGTGGTGTACTTAGAATGGAAAATATAGGACATGTATGAAAAATATCTTTAGAAACAAATGCCTTTAGCTTAGTTAAACAGACCTCCCATGCTCAAGACAGCTTAAAATTTCCAAAACCCCAAGACTGCCAAAATGTCAGAGCAACTGCACAAGTGAATGCACAATATAAAGAGAGGTTAACTTAGAAAATAGAGAAATATGATTGATATTTTTATTATAATACTCAATTATGTACAAAATCATAGATCTAATCTCTTTTACACAAATCCAAGAAGACCCGGCAAGGATTTCTTGACAGAAAATATATACAAGAGAAGCCGATGCAAAAGTTGTGGCTGAATAACACTGTATGGCTGAAGCTCTGAAAATTATGGCTGAAAATGCAAAGAAATGGCTGTATATTCTTCCTCTATCTTTCACAAAGAAAGGTTGATCCTCCTCTTGGGAAACTAGCTTCTCAAAATGGGGTTTCAATCCCTTCCACTGCACACCTTAAGAAATAATGTAGTTTTCTGAAGGGATTTCATTTTTCATGAAGGTAGATGCTTGTACCAATACCAGGTAGTGGAAAATTTAGATCAGAAACTTCCTCTTAGATTTCTTGAATAAGATCTCCAAGGAAGAGTAGGGAATCCCCACCCGGGCAAACCCTTGCACTAAGAAATGCAACAACTTAGCTAAACAGCTAAGTATGCCGGAAGTCTACGTAGACCTCATGAAAATATAATCTCCAATATTTCCATATGCTTGCCATTTCCTTCATTATATAATTGATGACCTTCATCACCAAGGGTCCTACACACTATGAAGTTGCTTCCATGCAAAGGCTCCTCCACAAAAACTACGCCGTCCAACAAGATGGTGCAATTTATCTAGACAGCTTTGTTTACTTCATCAACCTTGAATGATTTTTCATGCCTTGTCGCTTTTCACACTCAAGGTGCTTTCATTTTATCTAGCCGGATTGATCTCTTATTCACATTGAGCTGGCTTTATGTAGGATCCACTTCTTTGAGAATAAATCATGTTGAATTGGTCAAACTTGACCTTGCCTACATATTTTAGGCCTTGTTCACACATGTGGATGCTTGAACTAGTTATTACATGATCCCGTTTTAACATTAGGAAGGATTCTTATTCATATTTGAGCAAATTATGAGCCTCCTTGCCCATTTATTCATCAATCAAAGTTTTAAGAGAAAAATTAATATTCCCATTAGATGAAGCTAAATTGGGAACATTACACTCTCCCTCTCCCACATGTTTCTTGTCCTCAAGCAACTGCAAGGGTGCTTCAAAATCTCCCCTCTTCTTCTTGTGACCCTCTCATCCCATAGTCTCCTCCATTGCTTCAAGATTTCTGCAAAAAATTCCATCTCCCAATGGCTCCTCTCAAGTGTGAAAGTTGGCCTTTGGTGAATAAACCCAATGGATTTCATCATGAAAGAATGGAAGGTTGTTATAGAAACCTGCTTGTAGATCCATGGCCTTCTCAAGAAAGAAGTGATGACAATCACGGGGAATTTCATCATCAATGGAGGTCTCCCTCCTCCATGCTATCATCCAAATAAAATGAATCACCCTCCAGCTTGGTAATTCATAGAAAAGCTCCTCCCAATTTCTCATGAGAGGCATTCCCCAATTGTTCCAACCAAACATATGGTCCACATCATAAAGAAACAAGTGGTATAGAATGGTGGCCATATAGTTTCCCATGCTCCCCTTGGAACATGTAGTGCAGAAAAGGTAGGACTGTCTTCCCCCAAAGACACACCCCACAAATGTGTCTCTCCCCCAACCATGTTTCCAACAAAATTAAGAACATCTTCAACATGCGGGATCATAAGTAAGATCATGCTAGCTGCCATATACAATAAGGGAGAAGGACAATGGTCCCTCATGTGCAAACAACGCAGTTTTCCTCCTAACTGCCATAGGATATGATATGACAAGCATTCTCCCCAACACTTGTTTGATGCCCCATCCTTCTTGCATGCTTGGAGAAGGTGTATGATAGTTGGTGTTGATGAATCACACCATGAGGAATACATCATCTCTCCAAGACCTCCCAAAGAATGGCCAACATCACCATTGTTCAAGGCCCAAAGTGGCTCATGAAGCTCATCAGAAAAAGTGCCCCCTCTCGGAGCCAAGACCTGTACATGAGTGTTAAGAAAATTCAAGTATATAATAAATACATCATGAGATTCAACAATACAATGTTTATCATACACTTGTTTAAAATCAGCAAGGTAGGTCATGGATGATCTCCCTCTCACACTCAAGTAATAAGGAGGTGATAATGATAATTCTTCCCAAGAGATATTTTCCTCCTCAACCAACAAATGATTCATGCACTTACTCATATGAGAGTGCATCTCCTCTTTGAAATCTTCCCACATGAATCCATCTAAGATAGTATGACATGTTTTAATGAAACTAGTGGGATTTGAAAGCAAGACCTCATAAGTTGTATCAAGTAGTTTATCGTTGAGCTTGGAATATTTGGTTAAGTAGATATGATTATGAACATAAATGATTCCATTAACTACCTCATACTCTTCATCAATTTCTTTCCCATCAATAACCTTACATGTGAATAGGTCCTTAGAATATTCCATCAGGAGTTGGGACTCCCAGTAAGGGTCTAGGCTTCCCAATATTGACAACGTCGTAGAACTATGAAATGATGCATTTTTCACATGATGGCTCTCCTCCTTGACATGCTTGATGCCAAATTCAAATGTTGGATTATTCCCAACTTTCCTTTGTTTCCCTTCTTGTAGCTGATCTTGCTCAAGACAAGATTGAAGTTTAGGAGAGTCACCCTTCCTTTGAAAGGTTCTCTTTCTCAAAAACTTCCACCTTTTTTCTCCTGCATACAAAAATGAAATTGTATTTTTGCTATGTTCAGAAATATTCATTATATATTGGAGTATATTTTTCTGCCCCAAAGCTATGGAGTAGTCATTTGATACTATGCTCATATCAGCACAAATTTCTGAATCTATCCCCTCTAACGCAAATAGATGAATGGAAGAAAACAAAGTCAATTTCAGAAATTTGCCTAGCCTCCCATCAATGGTTTGCAGTGCAGAAGTGGCTCCTTCCAAAGTTCCCTCTTTAAACAAATATGTTGCTGCTGCATATAGTTGAGAGAACACTTTAGTTTCCCTCCAGCCAGGAGGTCTTCCTGCTGAAATGCCTCCTTGCAAAGAGGCATCAAGGCATAGAGTAGGATGTGAATGTAGGTGGACAGATTTGCCCCTACCTTTGTTGCATGGGTCCTCTTGCCTTATTTTTTCTTTCAAACTCTGAAATAGAGAAGGGTTCATGCTCTTCATCTTATGATGCCATTCCTCCTCTTTTTCTCCTCCTATCTTCAAGATCCCATCACTTGGCAATGAAAGTACATGTTGCTCATGTGTTATGCCAAGAGCTCTATGTGTGAGACCTTGTGGAAATCCTTGAAAGAGTGCAAGAGTTTATTTTCTTGGAGCAAGTGCTCCATCCTCTTCTCCATGAGGTGCTTGAGGTGCCCTTGTCATGACTGCGTTATTCTCCCCTACCTTCCCTTTCTCCTCTTCAATAGTTGAAGTTGCCTTATCTTCAACAAGAGACCTCAAGTCTTGGCATTCTTTTGAAGAAGGAATCTTCATGTCTTTATTTTGAGAAGAAATACCTTCATCCAAAGGAGATCTTTCCCATGGAAAAGCATCAAGCAAGCTCACCTCCTCTTCATTGGTTTTTAGAAATGGATTTGGATAGATAGACCCTCCCAACTCATGCAAAAGTTTTGTTTGATGTGGTTTGATAGTTGCAATAGAAGATGTTTCACATGAAGTATCATCAAACTTCTCTACTAATCTTTCAATGAACTTTTCATAAGTAGATGTATTTTCATTCTTTAATGAAAATGATTCAAACAACCACCAAGCATAGGCCTTACCCTCAAAATGTAGCGCTACTACTTTGATGGCCTCAAATTCTGAAACTTGATGCTACTGCACAAAGGTGTCTAGCTCCTTCACCCAAGCCCTAGATAGATATAGAGGTGATCCATAAAAAGTGGATAGAAAGAATCTACCCTCTCTCTGATTCTTGCTCCTTGTGCTCTTTTCCTCCTTCATTTGGAAAAGCCCTTGGAAGTTCAAGTGATCTTTGAACTCCTTGGATTGATCTTCATATTCCTGCAAATAATCACCAAGAGTATCTTTCTTTGGCACATCTCCTTTCTTCCTCTTCATGAAGAAATGGATGATAGAACGTGGTATATCTAATGATATGTATGAGTGGTCATATCCATAAGATGAGGATTTAGAACCTTCCTCTTGTATAGATCTTGTTGAGGGATTTTTAGATTTCTCCCTCCTCACTTCTTTGATGCCCTTGCTTCCACCCTGTAGAATTGGAAAAAGAAGTTCTGAGAACCTCCTTTCTCTAGAAAAAAATGGTTTTCTCTTATTTATTATGAAAATATCTTCCTCCCTATGAGAATACTCCCTAGTGCTTGGGCTCATAGGTTGAGCCAAGATTGTTGCTCTGATACCACTGTAATGTTCCAAAATTGGAATTTTATACAACAGTAAGAATTCCTTAAGGTATTCCAAAGTTGGAGAATAGAAATTAATCAACTCATGCAATTTTTTTGAACATATCCATCGTAAAAAAAAATCACATCAACAAACTATGCATTTATACAGTTCACCAAGTGGGGAAAAGCAGCTATTTTTTTCTCAAAAATGCTATTTTCTGAATATTGAGTTAAAAAAGTGGAAAATAATGGTGGTTTCCCTTAGAATAGATAATATAGGACATTCATCCAAAATATTTTCAGAAAAAAAAATGCCTTTAGCTTAGTTAAATAGGCCTCCCATGCTCAAGACATCTTAAAATTGCCAAAACCCCAAGACTGCCAAAATGTCGGAGCAGCTGCCCAAGTGACTGCACATTCTAAAGAGAGGTTAACTCATGAAATAGAAAAATATGACTGATAATTTTATTAGAATACTCAATGATTTACAAAATCAGAGATCTAATCTCTTTTACACAAATCCAAGAAAACCCGGCAAGGATTTCTTGACAAAAAAGACATACAAGAGAAGTTGTTGAAAAATATGTGGCTAAATAATTTTGTATGGCTAAATATCTGCAAAATATGGCTGAAAATGCAAAGAAATTTCTGTATATGCTTCCTCTAGCTTTCCCAAAGAAAGGTTGATCCTCCTCTTAGGAAACTAGCTTCTCAAAATAGGGTTTCAACTCCTTTACTGCACACCTTAAGAAATAACACAGTTTTTTGAAGGGAATGCATTTTTGCTGAAGGTAGATGCTTGGTCCAACACCAGATAGTGGAAAATTCATATCAGAAACATCCTCTTATATTTCTTGAACAAGATCTCCAAGGAAGAGTAGGGAATCCCCACCCGGGAAAACCCTTGCACTAAGCAATGCAACAACTTAGCTAAACAGCTAAGTATGCCAGAATTCTAAGCAGACCTCATGAAAATATAATCTCCAATATTTCCGTATGCTTTCCATCTCCTTCATTATAGAATTTATGAGCTTCCTCACCAAGGGTCCCACCCACTATGAAGTTGCTTCCATGCAAAGGCTCCTCCATAAAAACTGTGTTGTCCAACAAGATGGTGCAATGTATTTAGACAGATTTGTTGACTTGGTCAACCTTGAATGATTATTCATGCCCTATCCCTTTTCACACTCAAGGTGCCTTCATTTTATCTAGTTGGATTGATCTCTTGTTCACATTGAGCTGGCTTTATGTAGGATCCACTTCTTTGAGAATAAATCATGTTGACTTGGTCAAACTTGACCTTTCCCACATATTTTAGGCCTTGTTCACACATGTGGATGCTTGAACTGGTTATTACATGATCCCCTTTTCACATTAGGAAGGATTCTTATTCATATTTGAGCAAATTATGAGCCTCCTTGCCCATTTATTCATCAATCAAAATTTTAAGAGAAAAATTAATATTCCTATTAGCTGAAGCTAAATTGGGAACATTACATAATAACCCAATACCGATCTAAAGGAATCATGAGGACCAACTAGAAAACAATCAATGGAAATAAACCCACAACACCATGGCTCTCCAAGAAATGGAAAGGCTATGCAAATCCACTATCAATCTAGGAAATCCTCCATGCCAATGACATATCATGACCAAGAAACCAAATGCATACACCATGCATCCGAAAACCAGTGAGGAAAAAATACATGAAACCTAGTTCCTGCATCAAAACACATTGTAGCTGTTGATCTCGATGTATGCTTGCACTTTCCTACTCTTCCTTTTCCTTCTTTCTCCAAATCACCAAGTATCCACTCCAAGAGTGCTCCAAGAAAACTCTAAGTATCCAAGATTATGAGAGAGAGGGAGAGAATAATTAGAGAGCTCCACAAATGCACAAAAAAAAGGTATCAACAGATCCTCATAAGCCTTTTTATCAATGAGGCCTCTATTTTCTTCATTTTCCATTATTTTCCTTCATTTTCCTCCTCATATGCAACCTCTGGTCTTTCATCTCCCTTTTCTTGTAATTTCCATTATTTTCATAAATAAATGTGCCAAAAATATTTTTTTCCTCGTTAATGCTTTAGCCATTTCCTTTTCCAATTTTCATAGCCATAGAAAACCATGTGAACACCCTCAATAGGATTTTTTCCAACATTTATCTTGGAATACGTGTCCCATCAATCATGGTTATTATTTTAAATTTATTACATGGAATTTTCACCAGGGTTGTTACAAAACCCTACCCTTGGGGAACACCATCCTCGGTTTTAAAACACATATATACCTCAGCAACACCACTGAAAATAAAACATACTTCCAATGTAGATTTATAACATAGCTCGATGAATTATTTACAATGATCACCTTGTTGAAAAATAAAACCAACATTACATCACAATAGCATGACAACTATAATGGCATGACACCCATACCGTTTATTGGAGATTTATACCATAAGTCATGGAGGTATTTAAATCCATATCAAAATGTACATATACCCAAACTTCACATCAAAACATATATCAAAGCATCATCAAAACATATGGAAAACATATACCAACATCACACCAAAATTGCTTTGCCTAATCTAGAAAACAAGTAAGGATACATAGCCCACATATGATCCACCATCTCCCATGTAGCTTCATCAGGCCCAAAGTGCTTCCATTGCAATTTAATTTTCTTGATTGCTCGAATCTATAGCACGAGTGCATTTTTATCCAAAATTCACTATGGTTCTAGATGGAACTTGCCTTCTGGCTCCACCTGCAATACAAACTAGTTAAGCACATGATCGACATATGTAACATATTTATTAAGCAATGATATCTGAAAAACATCATGAAATTTCACTGTGGAAGTCACTGCAAGTCAATACGCCATTAGTCTGATCATCTCAATGATCCTGGAGGGTCTACAAAACCTTAGTGCCAACTTGGCACATGATCCAATATCCAAGGATCTCTTCTTGGGTTTGATGCACAAGTACAGTTGTTCCCCAACCTGAAAATCCTTGAACAACCTAGTCTTGTTTGCAGAAATATTCTTCTTATCTTGCATTGCTTTCAAGTCCTTCTTGATCACCTGCATTTCTTGTTCCATTTCTGCCAACATATCTAGTCCAATCAATACCCTGTTAATGGTATCACTCCAACTAATGGGAGTGTTGCAGCTCCACCCGTGCAATGCCTCAAATGGACTCATACTTAATGACTCTTGATACCCATTTTTTTATGAGAACTCTAACAATGGAAGATACTCTTCCCACTTGTGTTGCTAATGTATCACGTTAATCCTCAACATATCCTCCAATATCCTATTGACCCTCTCAGTCTATCCATCTATCTATGAATGATAAGTTGTGATGAATTTTGAATCGGTGCCCAAACCTACAAAAATATCCTTCCAAAACTTGGAAGTGAACTTTTCATCCTTTTCTGACACAATCTTCTTTGGAACACCATGAAATATGACTATGTATATGATGAAAACCTATGCTACATTGATAACGGAGTATGTAGTCTTCACTGGAATGAAATTTGCAAACTTTGTCAACCCATCCACAAAAACCATGATGGAATTGTGCTGGCTAGCTGCCTTAGGAAAAATTGTCATGAAAACCATGGAAATTACCTCCCATTTCCACTCTAGAATCACAATCGGCAATAATAGTCCACATGGATGCTTACACTCTTCCTTAACCATCTGACAATCCAAACATTTGGCTACAAAGATTTACACATCCTTCTTTAGATTCAGCCAATAATAGAATCTCTTCACTGTAGTCAATGTATTATGGTAGCTTGGGTGACCTGAATATAGTTTCGCATGAAACTCCCTCAATATCACCTTCTTGAGCTCGCTGCTATCTGAAACATATATCTTGTCTCTAAATTTGTCTAATCAATTTGTTGTGAGATGGTAGTCCAAATCCTATACACTTGCACCTGTACCGGTACTTTTACCAACACCTGTACCTATACCAACACCTATAATTCTAGTAACACATGTACCTGTAATAACACCCATAATTGTACCTATGCCAACACCTATACTTATAGCGGTACTCTGATGTAACTTGTGCACAATCTCCATATACCTGTGATCCTGTTGACCTTCCTGCAAGATCCTATCTTATAAATATTTCACGTAGGATCTCATCATTACTAAGTGATTTACCTATACCCTCTTGCTAAGGGAATCTATGAACCTATTATCCTTTCCCTTGATGTACCCGATCTTGAAGTCAAACTCACAGATCGTGGATAACCATCTAGCCAGCCTGGCGTTCAGATTCAGATAGTCAAACAAGTATCTCAACCTAATGTGGTCACTCATCAATACAAATCTCTTGCCAAGAAGATAGTGCCTCCACATCTTCAGTGCATGTATGATCGCTGCTAGATCAAGATCATGTGCCAGGTAGTTCTACTCTCACTCATTCATTTTTCGTGACTCATAGCATACCACCTATATATCCTTCATAAGGACTCTACCAAGTCCTTTCTTGCATGAATTTGTACATACTACAAAATCCTTGTCTAGATCTGCAATCTTTAACTTTGGAGCATGTTTCAACAACTAATTAAGCTTCTCAAAACTAGCCTCACACTCCTCTGTCCAATGAAAATTATTTCCTTTCTTCTGCAATGCTGTAATAGGATAATAAATATGTGAGAATTTCTTGATGAACCTCCTGTAATAACCTTCCCATCCCATGAATTATCTCACCTCATATACATTATTAGGAGCTACCCACTCCCTGATGGCCCTTATAGTTTCTAGATCCACTATAATGCCCTCCTTGGAGACAACATGTCCCAAGTTATAATGTACCTAAGTGTGGAAGAAACTGCATTTGCTAAGCTTAGCATACAACTGATGCTTTCTCAATAATCTCAATACTGTCTCTAAATGATTGACATGCTTTTCCTCATTTTAGAATACTAATATGTAATCAATGAACACAATAAAAAACTTGTAAAAATAAGGGTGCATCACACTATTCATCAAACACATAAATGTAGTCGGGGCATTAATCAAACCGAATGGAACTACAAAAAACTCAAAATGCTCGTACCTGGTCCTGAATGCGGTCTTGTAGATGTCCTACACTTTGATGCATACATGATGATAACCCGATCTCAAGTTGATCTTAGATAAAAATGCTACTCCCCTCAGTTGATCGAACAAATAATCAATCCTCAGTAATGGGTATCTGTTCTTGATGGTCACTGTGTTCAGTTGCTTGTATTCAATGCATAATTTGAAATTTCCATCCTTCTTCTTCACGAACAACACTGGTTCACCCATGGTGATACAATTGGGCTAATGTACCCTTTGTCAAGAATCTATTTTAGTTTCAGCTTTAATTCTACCAACTTAGGTGTGCTCATCCTGTAAGGTGCTTTTGATCCTGGAGCTACCCTTGGTACCAACTCAATAGAAACTTCTACCTCCCTGTGAGGTGGAAACTCTAAAATCTTTACAGGAAATAAATCTTGAAACTGCTACAAGATTGGATACATGTTCAACACATATGCATTCTCACCTTCCTTACCTTTGTCACTAAAGATATGAATTGAAAATAGTACACGCCCTTTCCTACGACCATGCTTGGACTGCATAGTTTTCACCCTCCTAATGGATGAGTCTTTCTTTTTTCCCTGTAGGACCCTTGGTTCCCCACTGTCATCAAATAATTCAATAGTTTTTTCATAGAAATATACCTTGGTTGGGTGAGGGTATAACCAATCCATACCCAATATAATATTTTATGAACCCAATGGAAATATGTTCAAGTGCACTAATGTAGGTATTCCATTTAACAAAAATTCACATGCTCTTACCCAATGATGAATTCTATTCTTGGTACCTGTAGCCAACTGCACTAACCAAGAATCTGCATGCAATTCTCTATTCAAAACACACTTATCCACCAAGTCATGACTAAAATATATATAATTAGATTCAGGGTCAATCAAAATAGAAATAAATTGATCACAAAGCTTCCCGTCCATCTCAATGATAGATTCTTGATGGTCTTCCTGCATATTGTCCAGTGCTGCATAGATCCCGAGAATATTATGTCCAACATCTCCCACTTTCTATGCCTCATTCACACTGTATATTTGTGGCCTACCACCCTGATGTTATGGAAAATATCTCCTGCAATGATCTCCTCCACAAGTCCAACATCACATAGGCTCCCTATTCTCATTCTTATTCTCCTCCTCCGAATGAAATCCCTATCCTGTGCCATATATATTGATCCTCTTAGGTGGTGCAAAATTATATTTGTTAATTGTATCCTGAGGCCTTGCTCACTTATCATCCCATTTTCCTCTATTCTTATCATTACCTTTCCCATCTGGATTTTCCTGAGATCAACGCTTCAATTTCTCATAACAATGCTTGAGTTTTCAGATGGCCTCCTCTGATTACCTAGGCTCATCAAACTAAATCCTATCTTTGAATGCTATCAACATCCCACTAATAAATCTTTGAATCTTGGCCTTCTCCTCCTTTTGGTAAGGCACATATCTCAGTAAATCCAAGAACCAATGAATATACTCATCATCTGTAATGGAACCCATCTTCAGCTCGTAAAACTCCTTTTCCCTGTCATCGTACTATCTCTATGATAGATAATTCTTTCGGAATAACCTTTTGAACTCACTCGAAGTCAACTCCACCTCAGAAATATATATGAATTTATTCACATCTTCCCACCAAATATCTACTCTACCTCTTAGGCTGAATGTAGTTATACAGGTTTTCATATATTTCAAGTAATCATGCAACTTGAAAAAATTCTTCATATCAAGAAAAATTTCCTCTACATCATGTGGTTTCTTCGTCTCTCCATCAGATGTAGGTGGCTTTTCCTTCTTAAACGCATCTAGAAAATAGCCCTTGTCACTACCCTTATAAGGATGATAATGATGGAAATCACAATGCCTGTAAGAACCAGAACTAGAATGATGCTTGTATCTGTGAACCCTCCTATCTAGAGTGTCCAAAAATCTTCCATCTGTAATCGTGTCATCCCTATCTGTCCTATGACCACTGGTAAACCTACTTCCATATGCTCCACTGGTCCCATCCTGTTGCCCATAGCTGAGCTGAAGTTGCCCCTATTTCTCAAAATCTGACAAACTTTGAAGGATGGCTGCATTAACCTCTGCATTATTTTCTTATGCCTATATGAATCTGTCATTGCCTGCTTTGCAACTCATTATTTCTGTTAGTATGAATCCTTTGTCGAAGTGTACGAAAAAGGAGCTGGCTCACTAATTTTAACGGACAAGGTAATGGTTAGGTTGGGCAACATTGAGGTAGCGGGAGGTTGGGCAAAAGGGGAGGAGGCATGCCGTATCCACGATACATGCTACCGGGAAGGGAAGAGTGCGCAGAGTCTTGGCCCCCTCACGAGGAGACCATAGCCCATAGGAGGTTGAGTGTACAGATGGGAAAGGGCTCCAACGATACCGTCGGTGGAATGAGATGCCCCCGGGGCGTTAGCGCCACCGGGCCTGGGGAGGTCAGGAAGAACGGTATAAACATAACCAGATTGAGCGTAGATCGGGTCATATTTCAAGGCTATTTGGAGGGTGGCTTCTTCGGTTTGAGGAAAATGGGATGCGACATCTTTGCCGATGGGAGCGGGAAGGGTGCGAAGGAACCAGTCCATATAAACCTGATCTTCAAAGGGAGGGGCTAGACATAAGCTCCGTCTTCTTCGCCATTCTTGAACATGGGCGGAAAGGCGGGTTGAAGAGGATTGCTTGAAGGAAGTCAAGAGCTCCATGCCAGTGTCGTATCGGAGAGGGAGCTGGAAATAAGACAAAAAGGCTTGGGAAAGGGTCGCAAAGGTGGTATGGGAAGAGGTGGCTTGTTCAACATACCATTTAGAAGCTTTGCCGGTAAGCGTGCGTTGGAACAAACGAAGACGGATGGAGTCATCGGTAATGGAATTGGAGGAACACCACATGTGGAAAGATCGGACATGATTGGTTGGATCTTCTCCAGCTTGGCCTTCGAACTTAGGGATGTCGGAAGGGAGCTTGGTTGGCATGGAAGGCCAACCAACATCGTGGCAAATAGGGTCATTGATCAACTGATTGAAATCGGGGACGCTGAGGACTGCAATGTACGGCAGCAAGGGGGTGGCCGGGGTAGTTCCTGTGGCAGTTTCGCTAGTAGTCGGGCTGGCATTAGGGGCGGGAAAACTATTAGCGTTAGGCCCTGAACTAGACATAGTGAAGGTGGCAAGGGGAGAACCAGGAGGAGAAGGAGAACCCGATGAATCAGGAGAGGAGTCGGAGTGCGGACTCGAAGGAGGACTGGCTCGACAACGGCGGGGTGGAGTAGGCCGATCAACCGGAAACTGAGGGTGAAGGCCAAGAAGTCTCCAGGAAAGGCGCCTAGGGGGCACAATGATGACAGGAAGAAGGAAACCGACAGGGGCAGAAAGGGACAGAATCAAGAGAGGTCAAGGGCAGACAAGGTGCAGTGACAATTGATTTTAGAGTCTTTGCCAGGCGGTGTTAACCAGGCACTTCTTCACTTAGGGTCAGTGTGTGGTGTGCGTTAATTTTAATTTTTTAAAACCTTTTTTGTTTTGAGAGCAAGAAAAAGTGTGTTGCGTAACTGAAAAGAAATCTGCAAAGAACAGTATATAATGCTGAAATAACAGAAAATTTAACAGCTAACCATGCATCAATCTATCCCAAAAAGGCGGGTCTCTCAAAACTACTCTAAAAGAGGGAAAAAATCTAGTCAAAACACACATAAAAAGAGGCCAATAGATCTAGGGTCAAAAGGGACAGGGATCTAAAGGATAAAGCTGCTGACAAGAGGTGCAGATCACAACCAAGAGACGGAGGCAAGGTGGCTGGAAAAAGGAAGGTAATCAATGAAAAGCGGAGGGGGCAAGGAGGAGGCCCTAAAAGTAGATCCAAAAAAATCTTCAGGAGGTGATTTGAGAGGTAGAAGAGCTAATTACAATGGATCTGAAAGGGAGGTAACAGATCTGGAAAAAGGAGGCTGAAGCTCTGAAAAACAGACGGCTGAAACAGCTAAAACTATTCCACCAAAAGTGGAGGGTACTAAAGCCCTAGGGGGCTAGGTTCCCACTTAGATGAGTAAAATAGATCAGAACTTGGTCAAAGCGGGCTGAGACAAAGGCTGGAAGACCCTGACAGTACAACGACCGACAGCCGGAAAAATTGCAGAAAAACCACTGAAAAATTGATCATTATGAGGTTCGACCTAATATTTTATGGACGGTACTTGAAAAAGGTGCGAGAAAAAGTGCGACCTGGAGGTCCAGGTCGCAGGTTTAGGGCCAAAAAGTGCGACCCCCCGTTCCGGTTGTCTCGGCAGTAGATTTTCAGAAAAGTTGATGTCTCAGTTGCAGTTGGTGTCGCTTACCTGCGCAATAGGGCCAGAAACACACGGAAGTTAGAAATTTTGATGTTTTAGGGTTTTATGTGAGAAAAACAACATGAAAATAAGGAAAATAAACAGTTGAAAATAAACCCTAGGGTCTGAAGTAGCTGGATATGCAGGAATATGAAAAACGACAGCAGTCGTAATTTAAAACCCGTGTGGGGTCGCCATTTGTTAGTATGAATCTTTTGTTGAAGTGTACGAAAAAATACCACTTTAGTTACGCATAACTAATATCCCTAACATCAAATATGGCTGCCAATATCTTCAGATCTGCAGTAAGTTGGTCAATATAAAAGCTGCAAAAATCCCGATCTATACATAGAAAGATATTAAGCAGTAAAAATAAGGTTTTACTCCATACATGCAATAGACAAGACAAGAACAATATTTTTGAAAGAATTTTGTATTAAGGGCACCTGGGAGGAAAAAAAAAAGGTGTTTCCAATTCTCCTCAATGGGATGGGTTCTTGAAAGTCCTCGACACTTGAGATCTAAAATCTCTCTCTCTTGTTGGTGTGAAAGCCACACAAAGAATGGAACTCAAAGGAGCTCATTAAATGGCATAAAATGGTGACTGATGTAGATCCCGAGGAGTGATCTAATATGAAACAACAAAAGGTGAAAAGTGGTAGGAAAAACCCTCCTATTTATAACAAAATATTGAGTTAGTCTAGATATTGCTGCATAATTAAAATATTATTAACCAAATCAAGATCCAACTTTTATGGAATATTTTATTATATTTGTTGGAGGAAAAAGGAATTTGACTTGGGTCAAATCCCTTTATTTGTAAATAATAAATAAATAAATGATTTATTTATCATTTTAAGGATGTGGTTGAGTAATAATCAAATAAATAATAATTTATTTAATTATTTAAGGAAATTAGTTGAAAGATAATTAAATAAATAGTGATTTATTTAATTATTTATTGAGGATTTGGTCATATTTAACAAGGAATATTATCTAAATAAGTTTTAAATAATTATTCCTAGAAAATAATAAGATAAATAAAGGTTTATCTAATTAATTTCTTTGGACTGAGATTCTGTAGTAAGATAATGTGAAAATTATGGTTTAATTAATTATTCCATGAGGAAAAATCAAACAAATATAGGTTTGTTTAATATTTCCTTTGAAGGTTTCACATTTTAACATAGTGAAAGCAATTTTGTAGGGTAAAATTGGTCTTACATAATACTTGGGTCCCATCTAATGATAATAGGTTAGATGACCAAAAAACTTATGTGAGAGATTGCCCCCGTGCGAGTGTCGGGGAGCAAATCGTATGACCGGAAAGTACGTTGTAAGAACACAATCACTAGACAACAAAGAGGATGTCGAGAGAGAAATGTGAGGTAGATGGTGTGCTGAAGGACTAGACCCTGAGGAGACGAGACTCGCAGGTGCAACAAGTCTCTTTTTATGAGAGGGTACCTGTGCTGAAGGCGGCGGGGGAGGCATACCTATGCCCGCCGAGACAAAGTACAAAAGAATAGTGTGTCTAGTAAACAAGGGACCGAACCATAAAGTACAGCTGGCATAATCATGAGCCGGATAAAAATACAATGAGGAATCCCACATACATGCTGTGCCTGGGATAACAGCCAGGACTTATACAATAATATCTGAGTACATGAGATACAAATACAGCCCAAATGCCCCCTATAAGTGGGGAAGGGCTCACAAAATCTGACTGATACATGCAAATCAAAGAGGCGCTGCAAGCGGCTAAGGCCGACATCATCAAATATATGGAGCTGCATCGAAGGCTGCAATGAAGAGGTCATCCGGGCATGTGGGGGGCTACCTACAGGGCCACCCCCTCATGAGGTTGAGACATCACACACCCAAAGGGAATCATCAGAGAAACAGCGACGGATCATTTGGACCATCAAGTATACGGATCTCGATCATGCTGAAAAGAGCTGGAGAAACAATCAAGCCAGAAGAAGAATGTCCTTTGCCGATCGGCATCGAGAAGCAGTGGGCGGAACCAAGAGTACTACCCTCTGAACACGGCAAGGATGAATAAGGCGTGTCGACGAAGGAGGTTGGCCATGGGTAAGAGGTAATGAGGGCCTCGGCCTAAGGCATGAGAGAAAAGAGTAGAGTGACGGACAGACTGACACTAATGATGATAGTGAAGTGGAAAGGACTGAGTAGCTAGTGGACGACTTCCCTTGGTAGAGCATAAAGGGCATGAATGACATGGCAGTGAATGACACAATATCGTAAGGGATAGGGGACAGTGGGACTGAAGGTCATAATATGCGACACAAGAGAGAGACCAAGCAATGAAGGATGGAGGGCTATAGCGGGGTACAAAGGGACTCGGGATAGACTCCATGAATGCGATGATGACTCAACTTGGATGCTCTAAACAAGGGCGACTCTATGGTGCTGCCACACAGTAAAAGGCCCAATGGGGGACCATAAAAACATGAGTACAAGATGGGAACTCATGACGAAAATCGACACGAACAAAGACGAGTAATGAGGCGAAGTGGTGCCCCGAGTACAAGTGTCGTAAGTGAGGAAATTCGATTTGAATGAGAGGGGAAGTGACCCTTCTTGGACAAAATGTGTCCTGGTGAAGTGTTAAACACAAAAAATGAAAAAATATGCTGGCTATCTAAAAGAAAATAAAACATGCATTTCAGAAGGGAAATGCTAAGGGTAATATTTCTTAAGATAGAGTGCATTGCGAGGATGAGGAAGGGGATGGCCTTCGAAATCCTCTAAGAGGTATGCCCCCTTACCGAGATCCTTACTGATAATGTAAGGGCCTAGCCATAATGAGTCGAATTTCCCATGACCAAGGACATCATGGGCCTGGTCATAGACTAGAACAAGGTCGCCTTCGTGAAAAGTGCGAGGCTGGACTTTTCGGTCATACTGGGCTTTGGTGCGTTTCTTAGCCGCTTCCATGGTTTGCAAGGAAACGTGGCGATCTTCGGAAGTGTGCTCGAGCATGATAAGTCGTTGTTCTAGAGGTTAGGTGTCAGGGAGAAGTTCGACGGCCAGATGCATGGAAGGGATTTCACACTCGATTGGTAAGACTGCCTCCTCTCCAAAAACGAGGTGGAAAGGAGTGAACCCGGTGGCAGTTTTAACAGAAGTCCGATAGGCCCATAAAGCAGGGAAGAGCATGAGGTGCCAGTTGGTTTTGTGCTTATTCACTGTCCGTTGAAGCATAGTCTTGAGAATTTTGTTGACTGCTTCAACTTGGCCATTACCTTGGGGGTAATAGGAGGAGGAATATTGGTGCTCAAAACCCAACAGTGAGGATAGCTCGCGCCATATCTCATCTTCAAAATGTCTACCATGGTCAGAGACCAGTTGTTTCGGAACTCCAAATCGAGCGATAACGTGGTTAAAGAAAAAGAGGGCCGCAGTAGCTACCGTGTTGTTAAATGTAGGCATGGCCTTGGCCCATTTTGTGAAATAGTCAACCGCCACGATGATATATTTGTGGTTACCAGCGGATGGTGGGCGACACTCCATAAAGTCGATGGCCCATTTACAGAAGGGACCAGTGGAGACGACCGGATGGAGGGGAGCTGGGGGAGCTCGTGCCTTAGGGGCGAAATGTTGGCAATTGGGACAGTGTTTGACTGCCTCAATGCAATCACTGAAGAGGGAAAGCCAAAAATACCCAGCGTGCATGACTTTCTGGGCAGTAGCAAGACCGGAGAGGTGGCCACCGCAAGTGTTGCTATGGCAGGCATTAAGGACATGTTCAGCTTCAGCGTGTGTGAGACAATACGTCGGCGAGCCTCACGATCAAGGTGGAGGGCGAACTTTTGGGTTCGCAAGTAAGTAATAATATCGCCATACCACGGGTCATTGGAAGTAATGGCAAATAAGTTTTCATTAAGAAAGTCATCATTAACTGGCGGGTCGTGCGATCCGGTAGGTAATTCAGAAATGAGCTCAGCGAGGGCTAAGCCTTTCTTACTCTTTGGTGTGACAAATTCGAGGTCGAATTCCTGAAGAATGACGACCCAACGGGCGTACTTCCCAGTGAGGATATGACGACTCAATAGGAAATCCAAGGGGTTGGAATTAGTCACAACCTTGGTGGAGCGCATGAGGATATAATGACGAAGTTTTTGGACTGAGAACACTACAGCCAGTGCTAATTTTTCTTCAAGTGAGTAGGAAACAGGGGGTCCTACAAGGTTCTTACTGACGTAGTATATCACATGCTCGATACCATTTTCATCTTCCTGGATAAGGACTCCAGCGACCGAATAGGTGGAAGCGGAGATATACAGGATGAAGTCCCGATCAAAGTCGGGAGGGCGGATCAAGGGAGCAGATGTGAGAGCCTGTTTGAGGGCATCGAAAGACTCATGAGCAAAGGAATCCCAAATGAATGGGATAGTAGATCGGAGGAGTCTAAGGAACCCATGTGCGGTGGTGGCATAGTCAGGGACGAACCGACGAAGAAAATTAGCTTTGCCTTGGAGACTTTGGAGCTGGCGAAGGGTACGCGGAATGGGAAGTTCAAGAATGGCTTGAACTTTCAAAGGGTCAAGAGTGATACCATCCTTAGACACGATGAAGCCTAAGAGACAGCTGGTAGGAACGCAAAAGACGCATTTCAACAGGTTAAGGCGGATATTATACTTGCGACATCGGAGAAAAATGGTACGCAAATCGTGGAGGTGCTGCGTCCGATGCTTAGAACGTGCAGTGAGGTCGTCTAAATAAGCAAGGATAATATGAGCTAAGTCATGGAAACAATAAGACATGGCCCGTTGAAAAGTGGCGCCAGCATTTTTGAGGCCAAAAGGCATGACCCGATAAGCAAAAGTTCCCCACGGACTAATGAACGCGGTTTTGAGTTGATCAGCAGGATGGATAGCGATTTGGTTGTATCCGGAGAAACCATCCATAAAGGATAGAACCTCATGCCCCACACACTCATCAATGATTTGGTCAATGAACGGTGTGGGGAAGTTGTCTTTGGGACAAGCTTTGTTCAAGTCACGAAATTCCGTGCAGACACGGATGGTGCCTTGTTTCTTGAGAACGGGAACTGGGTTGGATACCCAAGTGGTGTATTCAATGGGGTAAATGAAGCCAGCCTGCTTGAGCTTATCGATTTCGGCTTTGATAGCGTCACGTCTGGAAGGATGAATGGGTCTCAACTTTTGACGGATTGGTTTGGCTTCAGGCCATGTGTCGATATGGTGTTCGACAATGGCAGGATCGAGTCCGGGCATTTCAGAATAGGACCAGGCAAAAATATCGTGTAATTCTTTGAAAAGCTTGGTGTAAGCTTCGATTTCTTCCAGGGTGCATTGAGCACCCAAGGTGATATATTCTTCGATACCTGGTGTGATTGAAATGTCTATTTTGATGGTAGGAGAGATATTGGCCATGTTTCCTTCTTCGAAAGCATCAGGTGCAGGGATGGGGTTTTTGAACCAATCGACTGCATTGGGGATGAAGTCTTTGGTTTCCACATCAAATTGGTCATGGGACTGCTGTGGGAGGAAGTATGCGCAATGGTGCATATCGTCCCATGGAAAGTCTGGGTTGGTCATGGCTTCCATAATGTCTTCATCGGATTGGAAGATGGGAAGACTAGAGGAAGAAGGGTCACCCGAGGAGGTAGTGATGTGTGACGGGTCATCAGGAGGAGAAGGGCTCAGATGTTCAATGTCAACAGATCCAAGGTCGGCTGAGGAGCCGAGAGTATATACAGGGTGAAGGGTAGGTGAACTATCTCGCAAGGATGATGACAGGTACAAAATGGTGGTTGACGACTCTGTTGGCTCGATAGCGGGAGGAGGAATGTGAATGGTAGTAGGAAGATCCTCTGGTCCTATAGAAGTGGCCTTGAATTGGCGGTACATGTCCAAGGAGGAACGATACTCGTCAAGGTGGGGACAGAGGTGGGTGTAATGGCCGTGGAAATCGCACAAAGCACAAGGGTGGTTTGTGCGCAAGGTTTTGAGTTTCGGAATAGAGTCCGGGATAGTGACGTAGACTTCGGGGATGTCAGAGTCGGGAAACGTCTCATTGACCAGAATCTTGAGGTGCGGCAATTCAGGACACATATGGGTGGCGTGACTGACGATATCGCACAAAGCGCATTGGATAGCGGGCTTTGGTGGTCGCGGATGGGTAGGGGTTGTCGGGGCAGCCGGGTCCTGATGGGTTGCCCCCTTACGAGCTTTGCCTTTCTTTCCGGGGGCTGGCACCACAGGGGTAGGGTCCTGTGGAGGTGCTGGGGGCCCGGAGGAAGTGAGGGGGACCGGTTGAACTGGTGTCAAAGAAAGGTAAGGTTTGGGGTGACCGGGAGGGGTAGCGGCTGGAGGGTCAATGTACCAGACGGGTATACCGAGGGTCAGGTTGGGGAGAGAGAGGGTGGCCATGACGGGGACAAAAAATAATCTGGGAGGGGGAGCCAGGAAAGGTATCTGCCCAGCAGGGTAATGACCAGGAGGGACGGCTCCGAGATGGTTAAGGCCTGGGGGAACCAAGCCAGGAGGATAAAGGGGGTCAGGGATACCAGCTGTAGGGGGAGGGCCAGAAGGAGGAGGTCCGGTTGGCTGAGATGAATGGCTAGGAGCGGGGTGCGGAGGGCGAGGGGGAGGTTGCTGACTAGCCGAGGCAGGCCGTGTAAGGGCAACCTGAGACGATTGCATCATGCAAACATTCGATAAGCTGGGATCAGTGATAGGAGGAGGGGGAAGGTTAGGGAAAGTTCCAAGCAGGGAGGAATCTTTGTAAACACCGGGGGAGACACTGGTCAAGGAATCGACGGTTTGCTTGTTGGCTACAAAAGAGATGGTCGTCTCAGGTGAGGTCTGAGATTTTTTCTCATGATATGTCAACTGGTCAATGGTGACTATCTTTCCATTATGGGGGAAAGACATCTTGCAGAAAACCGCGGATGGGACAACAGACATAGCATAGGTGTAGCTTCGCCCCAATAGAATGTTGTAGTCTAGCGGGGCGTCGATGACTTCGACGTCAATGCAAACAGTCTTACCAGCGAGGGTGATAGGACAATTACGAAACAGGCCAATGGGCTTGGAGGCATGGCCATCCCACGCTTGAAGGGTGATCGTGGAAGGGGCCAACTCAGGGGATCCGAGTTGCTTCCAAACCGAAGCGGACATCACGCAGGTGGATGCCCCCTCATCAATTATGCACCGGGAAACGTTGGCGTTCCGGGTTTTGACTGGGATTTGGAAGGCGACGGAAGGAGGGAGAGGAGGATGGTCCGATTGAGTGGCGTCGAAGACAATCATTTGGTCATCAGCAGGATCTACAGCGCCCACGGCAGATAGTAGAGCCTTCTTTTGGGAAGGGCATGACTGGAGGAGTTCCAGTGTGGAAATGGCAGCAGGGAATTGTGCCAAATCATCTACTATACTATACGAATGAGCAGCTCGACCAGAAGCAGTGTTTCGACGTAGGGGTCCCTTAGGAATCTTGGTATGAACCTCAACTTTGGGTTGAGGGATGTGTAAGGGGCCACTGGATGTCGAAAGAGGCTCTGTAGAACCTGAAGAAGGAGGCTCGGGGGCAGACTGAGCAGGAGGCTTGGGGTACTGGTGAGACCGAGTTTGAAGGTGAAGGTCGACTGTCGGAGAAGGATCGAAGTGCATCATAAGGATCTGGTAATCAGAGGAACCAAAAAGGGAAGGGGGAGTGGCGACCTGGCTATCAGGCGGTTGGGTAGCCACGAATCCTTGCTGAGGGAAAGGATCAGTAAACACAGTCGGTTGGGTAGTGGCCACATTAGGAGGAGCATGAGGGGAGGCGTGTTGTCCGTGCAATGTGGCTTGAGACTCCCACATCTGCCGCATCTGGGGTAAGAGGGGACAATCGTGGGTGTAATGACCATAAACACCGCAACACAAACAAGGCTTGTTTGTGTGAAGCGGCCTGTCCGGCTTGGGCTGAGTGCCCTGTTGCTGGTTGGCAGTGTTAGGGTCCACACCAGAATTGGGTCCACGGGTACCAGGGGTAGGTTGTTTTTGATTGTCTCTCCGCCTTCTTTGAGAAGAAGGGGGATTAGTCGCGCCCTGCTGTGAAAATACTTGCCCTGGAGGGGGCTGTAAGTGTTGTTTCGAGTTTGGAGGAGGCAAGGGAGATGGAAGTGCATACGCTGGAGGAGATGGCGCACCAGGCTGCGGATAAAGGTAATGGTTAGGTTGGGCAACATTGAGGTAAGCAAGAGGTTGGGCAAAAGGAGGAGGCATGTCGTATCCTGGATACATGCTACCGGGAGGGGGAAGAGTGCTAGGGGTGTTGGCCCCTCCCTGAGGGAGACCATAGCCCATAGGAGGTTGAGCATACGGATGGGAAAGGGCTCCAATGATACCGTTGGAGGAATGAGATGCCCCCGGGGCGTTAGTGCCACCGGGCCTGGGGAGGTCAGGAAGAACGGTATAAACATAACCAGATTGAGCGTAGATTAGGTCATATTTCAAGGCTATTTGGAGGGCGGCTTCTTCGGTTTGAGGAAAATGGGAGGCGACATATTTTCCAATGGGAGCTGGAAGGGTGCGAAGGAACCAGTCCATATAAACCTAATCTTCGAAGGGAGGGGCTCGACATAAGCTTCGTCTTCGTCGCCATTCCTGAACATGGGCGGAAAGGCTGGTCGAAGAGGTTTTCTTGAATGAAGTCAAGAGCTCCGTGCCAGTATCGTATCGGAGAGGGAGCTGGAAATAAGATAAAAAGGCTTGGGCAAGGGCCGCAAAGGTGGTATGGGAAGAGGTGGCTTGTTCAACATACCATTTAGAAGCTTTTCCGGTGAGCATGCATTGGAACAAACAAAGACGGATGGAGTCATCGGTAATGGAATTGGAGGAACACCACATGTGGAAAGATCGGACATGATTGGTTCGATCTTCTCCAGCAAGGCCTTCGAACTTAGGAATGTCGGAGGGGAGCTTGGTTGGCATAGCAGGCCAACCAACATCGTGGCAGATAGGGTCGTTGATCAACTGATTGAAATTAGGGAGGCTGAGGCCTGTAATGTACGGAAGCAAGGGTGTGGACGAGGTAATTCCTGTGGCGGTTCCGCTAGTGGCAGGTTCGGCATTAGGGCCTAGAGCACCACTAGCGTTAGTCCCTGGACTAGACATGGTGAAGGTGACAGGGGGAGAACCAAGAGGAGAAAGGGAACCCGGTGAATCAGGAGCGGAGTCGGAGTGCGGACTCGAAGGAGGACTGGCTCGACGATGGCGGGTCGGAGCAGGTCGATCGACCGGAAACTGAGGGTGAAGGCCAAGAAGTCTTCGGGAAAGGTGCCTTGGGGGCGCAATGACGACAGGAAGAAGGAAACCGACAAGGGCAGAAAGGGATAGAATCAAGTGAGGTCAAGGGCAGAAAAGGTGCAGTGACAATTGATTTTAGAGTCTTTGCTAGGCGGTGTTAACCAGGCGCTTCTTCACTTAGGGTCCTTGGGCAAGAGTCTCAAAGGTGGTATGGGTAGAGGTGGCTTGTTCAACATACCATTTAGAAGCTTCGCCGGTAAGCGTGCGTTGGAACAAACGAAGACAGATGGAGTCATCGGTAATGGAATTGGAGGAACACCACATATGGAAAGATCGGACATGATTGGTTGGATCTTCTCCATTAAGGCCCTCAAACTTAGGGATGTCGGAGGGGAGCTTGGTTGGCATAGCGGGCCAGTTAGCATTGTGGTGAATGGGGTCATTGATCAACTGATGGAAATCGGGGAGGCTGAGGCCTGCAATGTACGGCAGCACGGGGGTGGCTGGGGTAGTTCCTGTGGCGGTTCCGCTAGTAGTAGGGCCGGCATTGGGGCCGGGAGAACCGCTAGCGTTAGGCCCTGGACCAGACATAGTGAAGGTGACAGGGGGAGAACCAGGAGGAGAAGGAGGACCCGATGAATCAAGGGAGGAGTCAGAGTGCGGACTCGGAGGTGGACTGGCTCGACGACGGCGGTGCGGAGCAGGTCGATCAACCGGAAACTGAGGGTGAAGGCCAAGAAGTCTCCGGGAAAGGCGCCTTGGGGGCGCAATGATGACGGGAAGAAGGAAGCGAAGCGGGGAGCAAAAGGAGACGAGGAATCAATTACGGTCAAGGGCAGAAGAGGTGCAGTGACAATTGATTTTAGAGTCTTTGCCAGGCGGTGTTAACCAGGTGCTTCTTCACTTAGGGTCGGTGTGTGGCGTGTGTTAATTTTAATTTTTAAACCCTTTCTGTTTTGAGAGCAAGAAAAAAGTGTGCTGCGTAGATGAAAATAAACCTACAGAGAACAGTATATAATGCTGAAATAACAGAAAAATAACAGCTACGTGTGCATCTATCTAACCCAAGAAGGCGGGTCTCTCAAAACTAATCTGAAAAGAAAGGGAAAAATCTAGGAAAAACACACGGAAAAGAGGCCAATAGAGCTAAGGTCAAAAGGGACAGGGATCTAAAGGATAAAGCTGCTGAAAAGAGGTGCAGATAACAGCCAAAAGACAGAGGCAAGGTGGCTGGAAAAAGGAAGGAAATCAGCAAAAAGCGGAGGGGGCAAGGTGGTGGCCCTAAAAGTAGGTCCAAGCAAATCTTCAAGAGGTGATTTGAGAGGTAGAAGAGCTGATTTCAATGGATCTGAAAGGGAGGTAACAGATCTGGAAAAAAGGAGGCTGAAGCTCTGAAAAACAGACGGCTGAAACAGCTAAAACTCTTCCACAAAAAGTGGGGGGTACTAAAGCCCTAAGGGGGAGCTGGGTTCCCACTTAGATGAGTAAACGGATCGGATCTTGGTGAGGTGGGCTGAGACGAGAGGTGGAAATCCCTTTGACGAAGGCTGCGACAGAACCCGGGAAGAGTGCGAGAAAAAATCTTTGGAAAAAGTGGCAGGTCACTGTTTCTGACCTGATTTCAGTGCAGGTCGCAGGAAACAGGCTAAAAAGTGCGACCTGGAGGTCCAGGTCGCAGGTTTAGGGCCAAAAAGTGCGACCCCCTATTCCGGTTGTCTCGGCGGCAGATTTTCAGAAAAGTTGTCGTCTCAGCTACGGCTAGTGTCGCTTACCTGCGCAATAGGGCCAGAAACACACGGAAGTTAGAAATTTTAATGTTTTAGGGTTTTATGTGAGAAAAAAAACATAAAAATAGGAAAAATAAACAGCTGAAAAGAAACCCTAGGGTCTGAAGTAGCTGGATATGCGGGAATATGAAAAACGACAGCGGTCGTAATTTAAAACCCGTGTGGAGTCGCCATTTGTTAGTATGAATCCTTTGTCGAAGTGTACGAAAAAGGACCACTTTAGCTACGCATAACTAATAGCCCTAACAAAAATAGTGGCTGCCAAATATCTTCAGATCTGCGGTTAGTAATAAAAATGCTGCAACAACCAGATCTATAAATGGAAAGACATTAAGCAGTAAAATAAAGGGTTTGCTCCATGCATCCAACAGACAAGACAAGAACACGATTTTTGAAAGAATTTTTGTATTAGAGGGCACCTGGGAGGAAAAAAAGAAGGTGTATCCAGCTCTCCTTAATGGGATGGGTTCTTTGTAGTCCTCAGCACTTCAGATCTAAGCTTTCTCTCTCTTGTAGGTGTAGAAAACCCAATGCAAAAAGTAGAGCTCAAAGGGAGCAAAATGGTAGAAAATGGTGACCAAGTGTATAGATCCAGAGTGATCTAATAGGCAACAAAAGGTGAAGAATGATGGGGAAAACCCTCCTATTTATAACAAAATATTGGGTCATTCTAGATCTTGGTGCATGATTAAAATAATGTTAATCAAATCTAGATCCACCTCTATGGAATATTTTTTTATTATTTGTTGGAGGGAAAGGGTGTTTGACTTGGGTCAAATCCCTTGATTAGTGAAGAATAAATAAATAAATGATTTATTTATCTTTTTAAGGAAGTGGTTGGGATATAATCAAATAAATAATGATTTATTTGATTAGTGGTGGTTGATTTGGTCATATTTAACAAGGAATATTATTTAAATAATTATTCCTAGAAAATAATAAGATAACTATGGGTTTATCTCATTAATTTCTTTGTTTTTGGGTTAAACATGACTGGGAATAATGATTAAATTATGGTTTAATTAATTATTCCTTTTGGGGTTTCCTAATTAACATAGTGAAAGCAGTTTTACTTGGGGTAAAACTGGTCTTACATGGTGTACTTGGGTCCATCTAATGATGAAAGGTTAGATGACCAAAAAATGGTGTAACACCTAGGTTGCCATGGTCTTCGTGGTG
>JAXQQM020058852.1:0-41670 GCA_034641835.2 Pinus albicaulis
TCAATTGACTGGGTCAACAGGACCAAATCAACAGCGTTGTCTAGGTGCAATGTATCTCCAAAAGGCACAACGCAGTCCATGTTGGAGGCTACTCATGTGAATGAGGCTAATTCATCAAGATGGTTTAGGTTTTTTCAAGGCTCCCACATTATAAAAGAAGAATGAGGACACCAAGAGAGGGGTTGATCATTTGATATTGTTGAAGGTATTTTTTGTTTAGATAACCCTCATTCTCTAGTTGTTTAGCTAAGAATAGTGATGTTTAGCACTTGGGTGTTCCTGGTCGGGAATCCCACCTCCTTTCTTGAGTAGCTCTTGGAGGAGACTTGTTCTATCTTGTTCACTATCAGGCTTTGGGCCAAGCTTCATCTTCCAACCACAATTCAGATCCTATTGAGGGTTTGATTTTTTTTGTAGGCTGCAGTAGTGGAAGCTAAATCTATTCAGATCTAGGAAAATATAGTGTCTCTTCTCAGTGAGTGTGTCTTTTAACCTCCTGGAAGAGTGTATTGGATCATTAGAGCTTCAATTTTAGATCTTGGCATCAGGCCTACTCAGTACTGAAGCTAACAACACAGTTTCTCTCCCATAACTCCGTTATCTGCAAGAGGGAAGTTGTAGGGTGTTTGAGCAACGTTTTGGAGGAGTGATCTCTGGTGTTAATGGGCTCTCCTTGCACTGTGGTGATCCATGGATTGGCCATCCAATACATGTTCATTTCAGATCTGATTTTCATCTCATTCTATTTACTACAGAATTCCTAAATATTGTTGTAGGACTACAACTTAGATCTCAGATCTACTCACTATTGTTCATGATTTGCTCATATCGCCAAGGGGAGTGTATTAAGGAGCCCATCTAGTACACAGATCTATATTGGATCTATCGTTTTGTGTAAAAATATTCTCCAGATATGAAGTGTAATATATACCAGTTGTAGCATCAATAAAATAACACTGTCAAGCTTTGTAGTCTCCATATGTTGTTGCAGCACCTCAATCTTGAGTGTTTCTTAATATAATTCTTCTATTTCTCTCTTGTATACTGTATGAGAATCACCATGTATCTAATTTAATTATTTCCATACCATATTTCATCCATCACCTTCATAAAATCATGTTTTCTATGCTTCAGTAAATTCTGCAGTAATTAAGTCATGGGGATTGAGCATTTTTAAGCCATGTCGAGAGAGGGAGATCTGTTTAACATAGCTAGAGTCATTTTTTTTAGCTCAAATTTGGTATGTGAGTCCCACATGACCTAATATATGAGATCCCACCGTCAATTTCCCTTATTTTTTATGCGCATCTCTAAAATTAACCTTTTTAGGGCATAAATTGTTGTTTTTCCCCAACTTTTGGCTCATAAAATGAAGTACAGTTTTCTATTGTAGCTTGGATTGATGGCTATGTGTTTTTAACACATCTTATGATCTTATTTAATGCTACATATCCATCACTATTTTTATACATTGCTACAGTCCCTCATTGGGCATTGATCAAGCCATACTAGGTGTGGGAGGCCTGTTTGCCCCACCATGAAGGATTTGATTTTGATATCCTCTGGGATTTAGGACTTAGATACTCATATATAATGGATCCAAGTGCTGGTTTCAAATCCTGTAGCAGCCATTCTTGGAAAATGTGTTTTCCAGTCATGCCTTGCTAACAGTTCCCTTTTGGGGATATTACATCCTAAAACAATTTTTCCTCTGTTTCATTTATTTTTTGGTGCTCTACTTCTGACAACTTTGTCCAAAATATCCTTCAAAATTATATTCCTTCAAAAAGGAAGGACCCAACATGCCCTGACCACAATCCATTGAATCTCCCTCGAGTCAATGTGTTTTTCATGCTTATGAACTCTACACATGTTGGATTCCACTTGGACCACTTGCGATAACTTTAAACAAGGGACCCAAATCTAGAAAATTTTGAAGAGTTGACTCCTTAAATATGGTTAATGAGGAAATAAATGATTTCCACAATTCCAGAAGTATGGATACCTTTGTTGAAACTTCCATAACTATCTACTCACTGATATCGTTGGCCTTTGATTGAACAAGTTCCTGAATTTTTCGATCAACAAACGTGGAAAGCATGCTCCAAGTGATAAAATGTCACTATGCCTCCAAGAAGAGGTTGCATAGAACTCATTTGGTTGTGTGAGTGACTTCTTACAACTGATTGATATGAACATCTATTGCATCTTCTTGATCCAGAAGCTACTTCTTTAGTTCTATATTAGAGGTCACCATTGCTTGCTGAAACATGTTCTGGGCGTTCTCTCGCAAGGGATGAATAACTAAATTCTTCTTTATAAGAATGACATTGCAATAAAAAATATGGATGAAAATTTGTTGTGACTCTTGGATAAATTGTGGTAAGGTGGCGCAGACACAAGTGGAGATTTTAATTTGGATGGTAATATGTTCTTGATAGAGTGCTGAAGGATTTGAATAATACTATTGTAGAGTGGTGACAATATCCTAGAGCTTGGCTTTTTCGGCCACAAGTTGTTTGCACACCACTTCAACAATATTGCAACATTCGAAAGTTGGAGCATGCAGTGAGACCTTCGGGTTATTCTGCGACGTAGGGAGAAAGAGTAGGCCATAAGGGCTGTAAGTGCAAATGAAAATCACCAATTTGAGGCTCTAATCCATCTTTTTGTAGGCGCAACTGTTTTTTTACCGCAACGACAACGTTTATCTTATGTTGTGTAATATTCCAAATTTTCCATTAGCTAATTGGAATATTAAAGTTCTTACTTTTCTTATCTAGTTAAGTAAATAAAATGGTGGAGGGACCCATAAACCCAATAGATGAATACAATCCACTTATGTAGTTTGAATGTGGGTTAGTTGAGTAGTGGAGTAGCATTATGGAGTAGCAGAGCAACATAATGATGAAGAAAGAGTATAGGTCATAGATCATTAATGAGGAAGATGATGGAGACAGTGGAGGAATTTATGCAAGATGATGGAGATAGTGGAGAAGCAATTACAGAGATGATGGAGGATGTGGTGCATTAAATGCACACATGATGGAGGAAGTGCAGAGTAATTGCAGCAGTGATGGATATCATGGAGGACAACGTTGTCTTTATGGAGGCTAGTGGTTACATGTGCAATGTAGTTATGAGGTGGGCCAAAGCTAGGGAACGCTCACAACCATAAAAGGAAGATGAGGGTAGAAAATAAGGGCAGTCTGGATTTTTATTGTTGAGTATCGTAAGACATTTCTTTGCATGGTTCAACTATTTAGCTAAGTCTATTCTGTTGTTTAGCACTGGGTATTCCTGAGAGGGAATCCCACCTGTTAATCTAGGTTGTCAATGATGATGTCAATGACTGGGATGGAAGATATTTTTGAATATGCCAGAGGATTATTACAAGTGATTACAACCCTTTTTTAAGATGTCAAGACACAAATGAAGTGTCAGTCATATATCTTGATGATCATAATGGAAGACTACCATATCACTGCACTTGATGAAGGACTATAAGACATACACATGATGATATGTCCTACCTCCAATGATATTGATGATAACACTAGATGATTACATGTTCTACTTCCAATAAGTTGATGATGACATGACAAATCTCCAATGATGTGAAGCCTGATGTCCTTATGATGAAAATTACGTAATGATGTTGCATTTGGTTGATGTAATATCTCTGCACTATCTTAAAGGCATTCTTCCCTGCCTCCATTTCTACACTCATAAATAATCAGTCACATTAAAAAATATATTTTTCTACCTTAGAGGAAAAATTCCTTAATTAAACCTACACCATATTGAAGAGCATAATTTTTCCTTTCCAACGAGCTATTACTCAGCCCGAAACTTCAAGCAGTTTGAAAGTTATTGATTTTTGAAGTTTAAGGTAAATTTTTGTCAAGTGAGCTGACCTAAGCCGACTTGTGTAGGCTCATGCATCATGGCCAAGAGACGTGTCCCTTCATTAAAGGTTTAAACCTAGTATATATTGAAGTCTAAACTTCTCATTTAAGGCATAAATTTCGGTGAGAAATACAAATAAGAAACACAGAAAAAGAAGAGGTTGAGGAGAATAAAACAAGATCATTGTGTGGGCATTTTTGGGCAAATTCTATTGAAGCTCTGATCTTGTGTAGATTGTTTCTCAGTCCTGTGGAAACATTTTGAAGGTACATTATTATGAATGCAACAGACTTGTGATGGCGCATATTTCCAACCTATAATAGCATATATATTTGAACCTGTGATGACACCTCTCATTAGATCTGTGGAGGTTAATTACTAAGGATTAAAAAAAGATTTGTGGTAACCACCTTTTGGAGCTGTGGTGATACTCTTTTCAGACTTGTGGAAATATAATTTTTCATTTGATCTTAGCTTGAAATAGGCCTGTAAAGACCAGAAAATTTCAGCCTCCTGAGAACAAGTGTAGACCTGCAATTCGGTTCCTCTGTAACATAATCAGGCCTGTAACTTAGCCTTATTTTCATACTTTATTCTTGTGTATCTATTGCAGAAATTGTGGAGCTATGACTTTAGATATGGTTTTATAATCACTTGCACTTGTGGCATAGACTCTCATTATCCTATTGCAGTTCGAACCTGTGGACAAATACTTAACCTTAATTGAAGTTTGGCTGAAGGATTATTGAAGCACTTTTGAACTCTTATTTGTTAAATGGGTATTCCTAAGGCAAACCTTGAAGAAACATAATTGAAACACCATTGGAGGCATTTTGAAAACTTGGTGACATTGTTGAGGAACTTACTAAAGACCAGGAAGCAACCTCTTTTAAGAACTTGTGTAGCAGTAGTATTAAAGCATTACCAGGGCATTTGTGTTGAGAACATCTTGTTGGAACAAGCGTTGTTGAAGTAGCCTGGTCGAAGTGAAGAACTTTTGAAGGAGTATAGGAGAACATCCTTTGAAGCCAACATCAAGAAGCTTGTTGAAGATATTGTGAAGACATCTTGGGAAAGCATTATTGGAGATCTATTTGCAGAAGCTACTTGGAGGCATCCTTGGAGAGAATGATGCATTGGCCATCATGAGGTGGCCTTAAATATCCTTGATTGGGTATCATGAAGGACAGTGGATACACCTTCATGTGAAAATATCAAGGTTGTCATTGATGACACAATGTGGAGACTACAATGAAGACTAAGTGAAGACTAACAGGGCTCGTTGAAGAAGTCATTGGGAGCCGTAAGTATAACCAAATATATCTTGATGAAATGAAGTAGGAGGTTGGAGCCTCATAGATACAAGGTTGGTGCCTTGGAAGATAGGGTTGGAGCCCTTGAGGTTGGTGCCTCAAAATTGACAAGGTTGGTGCCTTGGAATATAGGGTTGGAGCCCTAGAGGATAGGAGTCCTCAAGAGACCAAGTTGGAGCCTGTACCAGATATAGGGTTGGATCCCTTGAGGCTGGTGCCTCATAATTGACAAGGTTGGAGCCTTGGACGTCCAAGTCGGTGCTTGGAAAATACAGGTTGGAGCCTGGGAGATTGAAGATTGGTGTCTTCATCTAGGGCTGGAGCCCTACATATATTGTACTTGATTTATTGTAAAGAAGAAATTAATAAAAGAATTTATTCTTATTGTTCATTTTGTGTTCTAAATATAGGTGATCTAATTGGTAAAATTAACAATTGAAAAGAAATACTGATTCACCCCCCTCTCAGTATTTCCAACATAACCATGGAGGACTTTGAGTGCCTACTCTAGGAAGGTTTTCGTGGGAAGAATTCATCATTTGAAAATCAATGCCACTATCATCCACTTTCAGGCACTCTCAACTGCACTTCTAGCTATAGGAATTACACATTCCTGAACTTTGGTTTGAGATTTGGAAGGTTGCTCTCAGTACTTCAACTGAGCCAACCATGGAGGACTTCGAGGCCTACTCGAATTTTTTCGTGGGAATAACTCATCGAAATCGTTGCCATTTTCCACCACTTTTAGGCACTCTCATTCGTACTTAGCTGCTGTATCTGTATACATTCTGTGACGGGGGTCGCATTCTGAAGTTGTTACCTTGATTTCCAAATCAGAAACATGTGGAGGGATCAACCCTTCACAATGTGCATCTATTTCAGTCTTTCGGGAGTTTCATTGTCATATCTGGCATCAGGTCATCCATCTATTCTCCTATGCAGTAACATTTCCTGCATGAATTGCGTAATTCTATAGTGAGGGTTTGAGAAGAAGAGAAAGTTCCAAGAAACTAATATTGGAATCCTATGAGGGATTATACCTTCACTTCGGGGATCACTTCAGCAAATTAGGATAAAAATTTTATTATCTATCAGCAAGCTACATCATTAGCCCTCCTAGACAATATAGTATTACCCAGCAATTGTGCATGCAGCAACTCCATATTCAGTGGATGAGCTAGATTTTGAGGTTCTCAGCTTGGGATCGAGAGAAGGGACCAGAACTTTAGTTAGTGAGCTGAGTGGGTACTATTTTAGCAGATAGATCATTCTTTCAGCCCCAGATTAGCAGTTGTCTCCAGGGAGTACGTAACTAAGATAGTAGGGGTGCAGTTTGCAACCCAAAAAGGGCCCAAATTCCAAACTCAAAACTTGGCAAAACCATTTCTTGTTTTTTCTGTGGCTTTAGAGTAGAGTCCGTGGTTAAAATCCTTGATATTTCTATGCACTCAATCAGCCTCTCGCACATATATCCTCTTGCGAGAAGCAGAAGTGTTGGGTCTGTTTACTAGGTAAACTAACACAAGTATTTTATTATCAATCTAGGCTTGTAGAACTTAGAAGCATCTCCAAAATATATGGATGTCAACTATAGTCAAGTTTTTAAGATTAATTATTGAAATTAAAGGAAATTCATATTACAAATATAAAACTTAACTAAATTAATTTCTAAATCAATTATGTAATAAGCAGAAGAAGAAGCTCCTAACTTAGGAGAACTTGTTTGTACTTCTCTACAATACTACTTCATGGACAAAAATCAAAACCACTAATGAAAAATAGCTCAAGATGCATAAAACAATAATAGAAGAGGTTCCTAACTAAGGATATCCTTGCTTTCCTTCATTACAAATTCATTCATCATTAATGCAATTGTTAGAAAACTGGAAATTTAGAAAATCACTTAAAAGAAAGAAAGATGAATTCAAGTTTCTAGTCCCTAATCAGATAGAAGGAGAGTTTAACTTAAACACTCATTTGAACCTTCATATGCAGATTAGAAATTATATTAGGATTCATCAGTAATCATAACATATCATCATACATCTAATTAACTGATTAAGCTTTAAATAAAACTAGTTCAAGAAATTGGAACTAAATTAACGAGAAAGTGCACTTAGCTCGGTGTGGGGGTCCTCCACCCTTACCTCGCACACTGAGATTACTTTGAGCTACTAAACCTCAATAAATAATTCACCATATAGAACAGTAGAAAAGGAGATAGAAATGGTTCTTCAATTAGCTCTCAAAGTTTCAGAAATATCCAAGTGAAATTATACAAATTCTACATATCTGCCTTCAATATCTTAGGCTTAAATAGAGAAATATGAAACAAACTTAACTAAAATTTCTCTAACAACCATTTCTATCCTTATCCTATCTATTCTGGTCAAGCTCATCCATCTAGTCACTCAAAATTTGGAAAATCCCATAAAATTCTAAATTTGGCCTATTTCTTAGGGATTTCCATAATAACAAATCATGTTTGACCGACTTTGACCGGTTTTGTTTAAGCTCAGTTTGACCGAACCAATAGGTGCAAGTCAATTATTAGTTCCCATTTTTTCTAGAAATGTGCTCAATTTTAGCCGATGTCTCCTACAAGTATGACTTCAATGAAGCCATTACGAGAATTTCTAGTCTTGTCCAAAAATGTACTTAAAATTCAATTTTTGTAAAAATTTCTGAAAATTGCAAAAATTAATTTATATACCTGGATGTGCATAAATTGGTCAAAATAGACTGAATATGGATGGATAGCATAGTAATAAAATGTTTTTAATTAAACAAAATTGGATAAAAAATGAGGGCCAACATCTCCCCCTTGCTGATGTACAAGCATGTCCTTATGCTTGCTTCTTTCTCTTGGATCTCCTGAGCTCTGATGTAGATAATGTACCTGATCGAGATGCCTCATGTTGTGCTACTTGTAAAAGATAATCTATCCCTTTACATTGTTATCCCTTATAGATTGAAGCCATCACTTTTTGTCTTTCATACCTATATTTCCATGTGTTTTTCTCATTCAACCACCTATAAGATTTTTTAGAAAGAAGGGTATTATTTGTCTCTAATTTTCCAACTTTCTCATTAAGCTTTTCATTTTCCTTGATCAATTTGGTATTGTTTTTCATGTATGTATTGTTTTCTTGCTTCAAATGCCACTCCAAAATTTTTCGTACCTCCAATTGATCTGTTAAGTATTTTATTTTGTTAAGGTGAAACTCTTTCTCTTCCTCTCTTGTGTCTCTGGAAAATGAAGTGGCTTCTAACTTAGCATTATCAAAGTAAGAATCTATTTCCAATGTTTTTTCAAAGGCTTATTTCTACAATCTTTCAATGATTTCATCAATTTTTTTTGTTGTGGGAGGTGTTTCAACAATTTGTACCTCAGGGTCTTTCTCTTTACTGCTTGTGTCTGCTAGAATTTTTCTCCTATGTCTCTTAAGAATGGATATGAAAGATGCTTCTCACTCAACCATGATAGTGTCTTGTTTCTTTTTGGACCTTCTCCTTGGAAAAAGAGGTGAGTTCAATATTCTCTTTGTTTCATTCACTCGTTTAAACTTCTCCTCTATGATTTTTCTTCAAATTGATGTTGAGTTAAAAACACTTTCCATATTATACCCTTGGTTTTCATTTGATACTCTACAATAATTTTGATGATTCCCTAATGGTATATTTGTGCTTCCTTGGGTTTAGTTTCATTCCTCACATTCTATATGATTTTAATCAAATTTTTTGAGAAGAAGTATGGAAATTTTACTTTCACTTCTTCCTTGATATGATGGAGTAATTTGATATGATAGAGATGCACTACATTGTGCCTAATGTCACATGTGAAAAACATCTGAATAATTAACAACTCTTCCCATGGTTCATTAAACCATTCCCTTGGAATCCCCTTGGTTCTATCAAATGATCCCTTCCTATTTTTCTCCAAAAAGAAAGTCCATCCCTTATATTTAAAGTGAAAATCCTTATGATATTGTTCCCGTGACAGTGGTATATCTAAGGCTTGAGAAATGGATTCTGGATTTAATGGGTTAACCAAGTTTCCCACAATGGTTTTCTCTTGTGTGTAATTTTTTATGAACTCCTTTGTGATGCTCTCATTGTGTCCATTAAAATTTTGGAGGAAGCCTATTAGACTAGCGTGATAATTTTTTTCTATGGTCTCTTTTTCCGAATACTCAATCTGGGAATATTTTGGTTCTACCCTGGTAGCCATATGCTCTGAAAACCAATTTATTTAACCTTGCACTGTCAACATTCTCATTTTGAAAATAGAAATTATGCACACATATAGATCTTGTTGATTGATTCATGCATTTTTTTCATGGTTATAAGGCTTACCTCTTCTATGATGCTCTTGAGAAAGGAATGAAATCAATCTTCTTCGACCTCTTTTCTTTTACAAAAAAAAACCCACTTCTTCCACAAACTGATAAAAACACAAAATTTTGATATATAAAGATTATAAAAAAATTTTAAACATGTTTTTATTAATCGATTTCTCATTTCCTATTCTCTGTTTTATCAAAATTTTGTAAAACATCTCCTATGTTTTGATGTATAATTCTCTGCCTCTAAATCGACTGTGTATTTTTTTTTTAAATTCATGCCACAATGTTCTTCTTCTCTTCAAATTCATACATAAGCCTTTTTCTATAGATATAATTTCATTGTGCAATCAATCTGAAATGATTTAGGCTCACTATGTGCAAAAATATTCAACGAATGGCTCACTGTGTATATGTCAACAATCATCAAATGGCTCATGAAATGGCTCATTGTATTTTCAAAATTAACTCACTGTGCAACACTCTCCTTTTTTGTAAAACGAAATATGATAATTCCGAGACTATATGTGGAAGAATTCAATTTCGTTTACTTGCTTTGGATCAATCTCGATATTTTCTCTAAGTTTAGCCTCGTATCCTATGTTTAATTTCTCAACATTACTACTGTTAAGACTCTTCTTTAATCATCTCAGGATCCTCATGTGCTAGTAGGTGGCAGAGTTAAGCTAACGGTGGAAGAGGAAAACTAAACAGTGGTAGAGACATACATTTATATCTTGTAGTTCAACTCGTGTTCAACACAAAAATCTACAGTTTCATGCATTCTGAAATTTGTTTACCAATGAGAAAAATCTGGATTTTGTTCCTACCTGTTCTCTTCCACGAGATCTCTGCAATTTTGTTGGTGTGTTTAATTAATACGACGGCCAGATATCTCGGCTCAAATCTTTGTCTACATCAATTCTTAACTCCACTCCTCTTCTTCTTTCTCCGATTCCTCTTTTACTATTTTTTATGCTTGCTTATCTTGGCTGAAGTTTCTCTTCACAAACTTTCCGCATTTTCTTACTCAATTTCCTTCTTCCAGGTTGTTCGAATGCATGCCCATGGTTTTCATAGCTTTCAACTTCCTTTCTGTGAGCCTGCAATGGCTGTGATGGTGAAAGAGTCCAATCACATGGGTCTGTTAGTTTAGAAATGGTGGAGGCTTCAGTATTTGCGTAGGGTTTTTTGTATTGCATAGCACTGTGTTTTTGAATTTGTGTTGACTATTTTTCATGCCAACCTCTGACTCATATGCCTTCGTGGCTTAGTTTCTCTGACCTACACTACGTCATTGCTCCACAATGTCTGCATACATCCCGTCACCATAACTCAAGTTCTCTTCTTCACTCATATCCCCCTTCATTCCTTTGCATGCCCATACCTTAATCAAAATGCACCATAATTCGTGTTTTTATTGCATTGTGTTTTCATTTCAATCGTGGGTTCTATCATTTGCATATGTTTTGTCATTTTTCATTGTGCGCTCCATCCACTTAGGTTTTTTCAATTGCATTGTTCCATACTTTAGATTATCATATAATATATGTTTGCACATTTGCGCTTATATCTTAGGTCTTAATCTTGTTTAATTTAATTTTAAAATGACCCTAGAATGGTCATGTTTAAAATTAAATTTCTATCATGACACTAACTTTTGTTTTTTTTGTAGGTCAACAAGGATTTGAATATTGGGCCTTTAATTCTTGATCCACATGCTTAAGAAAATATTTAGGATTAATGTGATGGTTTAAAAATGATTGAAATGATGGTATATGGAATGATGGTTAAATGTATGAGGGTAAGTGTAGGAAAAGGGTAATGAATAGGTGATTACAATGGGTAAAATAATTAGGGTAGTGGTAGGATATAATGGAATTCATATCAAGCACTACATTAGTCTTAACAACTTCTAGAATTTTTTTTAAAATCAAAATTTTAAGAGCAAAATTTTCACTTACTGTAATTGTACTCCCATAAATGTTTTGATGTCAATGATGTCCTCGAGTCAAATGATGGTCGAAAATTTCTTTATTATTATAGCGATGGATCTTCCAGGATATATTGAAATGTAGAGACTTATTTTTGCTTCATGTTTTCGCATCTGATTATTGATTTAGGATCTTTGAATATTGATGTTGTTCAAGTCCCTTCTGCAATTTGTAATTGATGTTTCAGGTCCCTTATGACATATTCTTCAGGCTTGAATGTTGATGTAGTTAAGGTCCCTTATGTAGTGATTTTATAAATAATGTTTCAGGTCCCTTTTGACATGTAATTTTCAACAATGTTTCAAGTTTCTTCTGTCATATGATACAGGTCCCTTCTGCATAATATTCTCAATGATATCTTAGGTCCCATTTGCAAAATCCTTTCAATAATGTATCAGGTCCCTTCTGCATAATATTTCCAATGATGTATCAAGTCCCTTTTGTCATGTAATTCAGGTTCCTTCTTCAATTCAACTGCTCAAACTATTTACATAGTTTTATTACAACTCCCCCCTTGTTGATGTTAAGACTTGTCCTCAAGTCTTGCATGTCTTGGAGGATTAACTCTACAAAACCATATTGAAGTAAAAAAACAAAACAAAATACATAATTCGCATTGGCCAAACAAGTTGGTTTTCTGATATGAATTCATGTTTTTATTGTGCCATTCACCTGGATTCTCACAACCAAACTCTTTTATTATTATTATTAATTTTGTTTTTTTGTTTATTCTTCTGGAACTAAATAAGGCATATTATTCTCTTCCATTATTTCCATATCATTTTCTGTTGAAATTATTTTCATAAAATCTTCTTTATTGACAGGCCTATTGTATACTTTAAGCCTATATCCATTCACTACAAATGAAATTGACGCTTCATCTATTGTTTTTATTCTGACCGCTCCATTGTCGAAGATCTCTTCTATCTCATATGGCCCAAGCCAATGAGTTGTAAAATTTGCCTTGAAATATTTAAAATTGGAGTCAAATAATAGTGCCTAGTCGCCCTTTTGAAAAAATATATCCTTGATGAATCGATCATGCCATTTTATTCTTTGCTCTTGCACTAGTGATATATGTTCCACTGCCTGCTGTCTTATTTCATCCAATTCATTTAATTGAATTACTCTTTGTGCTTGTGCTTTAGATAATTCAATTCCCAACTTTGCTAAAAGTCTATATGTATGAATTTGAAATTCTATGGGTAACAAGACTTCCATACCATATACCGACTGGTATGGATTGAATCCAGTTGTGTTCCTCCAAGTGATCCTGTAGGCCCATAGTGCATCTCTCAAATTTTTTGACCAGTCTTTTCTATTCATCTGCACATTTTTTGTCATGATATTATCCAAAAATGTGTTAGTGGACTCCACTTGTCCATTCGCTTGTGGATGATACAGAGTAGATTTTCTATGTTTGATCTTGTACTTTTCTGTGAGATCCCTTACAAGCTTGGAGGTGAATTTTGTTCCCTGGTCTGTAACAAAATTTCGTAGAACTCCATACCTTACAAATATTTATTCAAATAGAAATGAAACCATTGTTTCTTATGTTGCTCGTGCCACTGCCTTTTCCTCCACCCACTTAGTAACATAATCTGTACATACCAATATGTACTGATTCCCATTTCACGGCAGGTTTATTGGTCCCACAAATTCTAGAGCCCATTTCTCAAATGGTTCTATGATTACTTATAGATTTAATAGAATTTCATCTGATGCCACTAGTCTTATAATACTTTGGCAGCTTCCACATCTCTTTACATAGGCCTTGGAGTCCTTGAATATTGTTGGCCAGTAGTAGCCAAGTTTTAGCACTTTGTATGTCGTCCACTTGTATGCAAAATGACCACCACATGGCTCATCATGACATTATTTCAAAATATCTATAATCTCATCTTCTTTAACACATTTTCTTAATATCAGAACAGAACTAGTATAAAAGAGGTCATCATTGACCCAACTATATCTACCACTTTCTCTAATTATCTTTATTTTATGTTTATTTGTGTAATATGGTAGGATTCCAAATGATAAATAGTTGGCTACATCTGCAAACCATGGAGTTTTGACAGTTATAGCAAATGTATGTTCATCTGGGAAATTATCTGAAACCGGATTTGGATCACCAGGTGAATGAATTCTTGATATAAATTTTGCTTCTTGATTATCCTTTCCTAGTCGATCTTGTACAGTGATGTTAAATTCTTGCATTAATAACAACCATCTAGTAATTCTGCCATTTGTAATTACTTTGTTCATTAAATATCTTATGGCTAAATGATCAGTGTGAATGAATACTTGATAACCTGTTATGCAATGCCTAAACTTATTAACTACATGTACTACAACTAACATTTCTTTTTCTGTAACAGTATAGTTTAATTCTGTTGGTGTTAAGTTTTTTCTTATGAAGTATATGGCATAATTATACTAGTTCTCTTTCTGTCCCAGTGATCCTCCTATAGTAGTGTCAAATACATCAATAGATATATGAAATGGCAATGACCAATTGGGTCCTCGAATAATGGGTGCAACTGACAACTTTTATTTTAATATATCAAATGCATTTTGACAATTATTTTTCCATTGGAATTCCACGTCTTTTGCAAGTAACTTGAATAAATGCAAAGCTATTTTACTGGAATTTTGAATAAATCTCCTATAGTATCCTGCATAACCCCAGAAACTTATTATTTCCTTTTGTGTTGTGGGTGGCATTAAATTCATAGCGACTTGTATTTTTCTGGATCCACCTTAATTTCCGAAGAAGAAATATGGTGTCCCAACACTATTCCCTTAGTTAACATCATAAAGCATTTTTCATTATTGAGGGATAGATTCGTCTCTATGCATCTTTTCAAAAAAAATTCAAGATTTTCTAAACAATCATCAAATGTTCCACCATACACAGTGAAATCATCCATGTAGAAATGTACACATTCATGGATCAGATCAACAAATATTGCAATGACTGCTCTCTGAAAAGTAGCAGGTGCATTACATAACCCAAATGGAAAAACATTATATGCATATGTTCCCCATGGACAAGTAAATGTTTTTTTATCTTGGTCTTCCAATGTTATATTTATATGATTGTATCCACTAAATCCATCAAGAAAATAAAAGAATTTCTTCACAGCTAATAAATCTAGTACTTGATCAATAAATGGTAAATGGAAATGATCTTTTAATGTGGTTTTATTAAGCTCTCTGTAGTCTACACAAATTCTCTGCTTTCCATTTTTCTTAGGCACTAGAACTAAGGGGGAAACCCATTGACTAATAGAAATAGGATAAACGAATCCAACTTGTAACCGTTTCTACGATTATTCTTTCATTATTTCCTTCATCATAGGATTCATCCTTCTTTGTGGTTGTCTCATAGGTTTGATTTGATCATCAATGTAAATGTGATGAATACATGTTTTTTGATGAATCCCCTGCATATTTGTGTAATCCCAGACAAAATATTTTGAGTATTTCTATAACAATGTTATTACCTCTTTTTCTTGTGATGATTGTAAGTTATTACCAATATTCAAATTCCTTCCAGGATTGATTTCAATTATTTTACGCTTTGAATTGGTAATTGAGTTAACATGAAAAATACTTTCAAATGAATTTTGCAGTGATTGAATAGTACAGTTTTCGTAGAAACACTGATTTAAAAGATGACTTGCATCTTCATATTGTATTATTCGAAGTTGCTCTGGAATATTTGGTTCTGAGATGAAAAGATATAATAAATCCTCATTTTCTTCCTCTTCTCTAACATTATATACTTGATTAATACTAAGAACATATTGAATTTCCTATTGTTCTTATCCATCAAGCCATGATAATAAAGAAGGAGATTGTGTTGGAGGATATAATGTAACATGTTTCCTTTCATCCCCATGTGAAATGATCATACTTCCTAACCCACATCCAATGAAGGCATTTGCAGTGGCTAACCATGGTCTGCCTAAAATTAATGGATGGCCTCCTAAAATTTTTTTTTGTTGCAAGATGAGGAAGTCTACATGATACTCCCATGAATCCAGAGAGACAATGATATCTTCTAATATTCCTTCTGGTACAACTTTAGATCTGTCTGCAAGCTCTAAAATTGTAGTATTGGGTCTAATGTTGTTCAAGTTTAAATGTTTCATAGTCTCTATAGTCATAACATTTATAGCTGATCCCAAATATATTAAATTGTTTGGTACTGAAAAACTATTGATCGAGATGGTAACCATAGGCATTCCAGGATCAACATATTTCTCAATTTTTGTATTTGTAGACATGAGACTAGTTAATCTTCCAATGACCTGGATTGTGGGTGAATCTTTTTTTCTTCTACCAGATTTCTTGATGCATAAATCCTTTATTGTTTTTGCATATATTGGAATATCTTTTATTGCCCACAACAAAGGAATTTTGACATATGAATTCTTCAATTCATCTAGAATATAAAATTAAGGTAGAGACATTGGGATATTTTGTTGTACTAACCTCTCTGGATAAGGTGGCGTTTGAGTCATAATAACTTTTCCCTTCTGAATTTTATTTTCTGGTTAAGGTTTCTGAGTTTTTTCTCCTTGTTTAGTTTTTTCTTCTATTATTGGAGGATAATTTGTGTTTAACACCTTCCCAGACCTTAAGTGGACATATTGTATGGGAAGAATGGAATATGTAGGATAGTATGTAGCCTCTTCCACATTGTATGTTGGTTTATCCACTTTGTTACTTGGATTAGATACTGGCTGAGTTGGAAATTGTGTTGGTCTAGGAGGTGGTTGGTTAGAAGGCAACTGAAGCTGCTGAGGTTGAGTTAGAATTGGTGCATAATTTTTAGGTGGAAATGGCATTGGTTGATGTTGCTGGAACTATTGGTATTGGAATGGTTGTTGAGGGTATGGTTACTAGTATAGATGTTGATATTGATATTTTTGAGGGTAGATTTGTTGAGGTGGCTCGTTTCCATAACAGTATCCTCTCCAACCTTGTGTAGGTTGGTTTTGATATTGCCGTGGAGGTCAAGCCTGCGATGGAATTGGAGTGTTCCATGAATTCTGAGGAGGCTATTGAAAATTCTTGTTATTTTATTGAGGAAATATTTTAAGCATCCTTGGTTTCCAAGGTCTCCTTGGTGCCATATAGTAGAGAGAATATACCCCTTGTACTTTTTTCATTTGGAACTCTTTCAATTTTGGGTAGTTTTTAGTTGCATGATTCTTTGTATAAAGTCCACACACTTGTATACCTTGCAAAGGACATTCCCTAAGTGGATGTTTTTCCCTACACTTTGGAAAAAAAATTGCTAATATTTGATCTTATTCTTATTTCTTCTTCTTGGATTTTAAAACATCTACTTTTGTTCCCAAAGTGCTTAAGAGATCTGTTTTGAAATTTTCTAGTAAAATTCCTATTTCTACTCTTGTAACTAGTCCACTTGTTGTAGATTTGGAAGCTCTTGATGTAACATCCCTCTTTCCACTTTTTGATCTTCCCCTAGAATATTTTTGACAAAGTTTAGCAATTTCATCAAATGGTAGGTTTGAGATATCTCCTTTTCCCATCACATTGAGGATATCTAAGTATTCATCTTTGGCACCCTTAACAGAAATTATGTGAATGGTATCGGGATTCAAAGAATGTTTTTGGATTTTTGAAAATTATAAATAAATCTCTCTAAATACTCCTCCAAAATTTCATATTCTTGTTGTGTCATTCTAAAAATGTCTTCTTTTTTAGTCTCTAGCCCTGTAGTAAGCTTTATACTTTTTAAGAAAAAAAAACTCATATCATCCCAAGAAACAATTGTACATTCTCCTAAACCCATAAATAATTTTAATGTTGCTTCTTTCAAAGTAGAAGGAAAGAGGCGAAGCTTGTGTATGTCATCCATGTATCCATAAGTTCTACATAAGATATCAAATTCGAACATAAAATAATCTGGATCTTCTGTTGACATTCCATAAAAGTTAGGAAATACAAAAGGTGGAATGTTTTTCATTTTCACTTCTTCTCCTAATATTTTTCTTGTGTCTAATATTGGAAAGCCAAAAGTAGATTCCTGATCATTATCATTTTATTGTTCATTATCATGTAGTCTTTTGTTTTCATTTTCTCTATTTTCTTCTTCCTCTATCCTTCTTAGTGCTTCTATTCTTCTATCTTCCTCTCTTTTCCTTTTCCATTCCCTTTGTTGTCTCTAATATTCGATTCTCTATTCAGGAGTCATAATTGGCATATTAGATCCTTCTCCTTCTTGATTCATTTCTTGTTCAGAGATTTGTAATGTTTCAATATGAGTTTGATTTTTTATTTCCTCAACTATCTTAATTTGTTCAAGAACAAGTTGCTCTAATTTTTCAACAACTAGTTTTCTTGTTTCCTTTTGTTTTCCTAGGAAAGGAGTTTCTTTTGGTTATTTCTTTCTTTTTACCTCCAAGGCCAACAAGTTTTGTCTTTCAATTGGAGTTAATCTTTGTCCTGATCTTTGTTTTTCCTGTAACTCCTCTAGAGTAGGTCTTCTAGCAACTAGTGTTGTTAGTCGTTTGGATGGTCGAATTGTTGGGAGGTTTTTATTAACGAATCTACCCTTCGGATCTCTATTTCTAGGCATAAAGAAACACAACTTAAAAGAAAAACTATGTTTTTGTTGTTTTTGATGTATTTTTGTTGTTGTTGTTTTCTTTAATCTTTCTATTTGACCACTTTGAAATATGCTTCCCCGACAACGACACCAAAATGTTGGGTCCGTTTACTAGGTAAACTAACACAAGTATTTTATTATCAATCCGGGCTTGTAGAACTTAGAAGAATCTCCAAAATATATGGATTTCAACTATAGTCAAGTTTAGAAGATGAATTATTGAAATTAAAGGAAATACATATTACAAATATAAAACTTAACTAAATGATTTCTAATTCAATTATGTAATAAGTAGAAGAAGAAGCTCATAACTTATGAGAACTTGTTTGTCCTTCTCTACAATACTATTTCATGAACATAAATCAAAACCACTAATGAATAATAGCTCAAGATGTATAAAAGAATAATATAAGAGGCTCCTAAATAAGGAGGTCCTTGTTGTCCTTCATTACAAATTCATTCATCATTAATGCCATTGTTAGAAAATTGGAAATTTAGAAAATCACTTAAAAGAAAGAAAGATGAATTCTAGTTTCTAGTCCCTTATCAGATAGAAGGAGAGTTTAACTTAAACACTAGTTTGACCCTTCATATGAAGATTATAAATTAGGTTAGGATTCATCAGTAATCATAAAATATCATCATACATCTAATTAATTGATTAAGCATGAAACAAAACTAATTGAGGAAATTGAAACTAAATTAACAAGAAAGTGCACTTAGCTCAGTGTGGGGGGCCTCCACCCTTTCCTGGCACACTGAGATTACTTTCAGATACTGAAACACACTCAGGAATTCACCATATATAATAACTTAAATGGATATATAACTAGTTCTTCAATTAGCTCTCAAAGTTTCAGAAATATCCAAGTGAAATTATACAAATTCTACATATCGTGCCTTCAATGTCTTAGGCTTAAATAGAGAAATATGAAACAAAATTAACTAAAATGTCTCTAACATCCATGTTTATCCTTATCCTATATATTTTGTTCTATCTCATCCATCTAATCTCTCAAAATCTGGAAAATCCCATAAAATTCTAATTTTGGCCTATTTCATAGGGATTTCCATTATAACAGGTCTTATTTGACCGACTTTGACCAGGCCTAGCTCGGTTTGAGCGAACCAATAAGTGCACATCCATTCTTATTTCCCAATATTTCTATAAATGTGCTCAGTTTGAGCCCAGGTGTCCTACAAGTATGACATCAATGAAGCCATTACTTGAATTTCTAGTCTTGTCCAAAAATGCACTTAAAATTCATTTTTTGTGAAAAATTCTATAAATTGAAAAAAATAATTTATATACCTGGATATACATAAATTGGTAAAAATAGAGTGATTATGGATGGTATATGGATGGATATAATGGTAATAAATTGTATTTAATTAAACAAATGAGATAAAAAAATGAGGGCCAGCAAGAAATTTCTAGCAACAACAACAATTTTTACTTTCTAGTGCTAGTTTTCAGTAGAGTTGTTTCAACCATATTTTGATGGCTTGATTGCATCCCTTTTTGTAGCACTGTGTATATTCCTTTGTTTTTTATACATAATGATATGGCTCAATTATTTATGCTCATATGTATTACGTTTTGATGTATTCCAACATTTTTCCTGTTCTATATGTTTTATTCTTGTTTTACCGTAGTTGGAATTATGCATATGTTCTATATTCCCGTATTTCCCATTTTAAGATATTACAGTGGTATCAGAGCATGACATTTGGCTCAGCTTGTGGGCATTTTATGACATCATATGAATAAGAAGAAGAAGCAAAAAAATAAGAAGTCTTCAATGGCAAAAGGAATTAGTTTTGCCAAACTACTTTTCTAATCTATGTGATCTTGCCATGGAGATCAAAGAAATGAGAGTAGAGAGGAAAAGGGAAACCTCAAGAGGGTTTCAGAATGGAGAGAGTCCCAGTACTTCATATCAATGGTGTAAGCAACCGACACCCCACTATGCCCACTTTCCTTGCAGAAGGAAACGAAGGACAAGGAGATGGAGGATATTTGGAGCATGAGACTCTTAGTGATTATCTTGCAGAGTACCAATCTCAATCCAAATATTTCAAAGCTATTCTGACTTTCCAATAGTTTTTTTTAGATCAAAGAGAACCGAAGACCCTGCAACAACAATAGAGGAAGAGCACATATGCAGAATATATTCTTTCTGCCTAGATTCAATGGTTCATCCAAAAGAACGAAAAAGGCTTGGATGGAGAAGTTACATGATTTATTCTAGTTACACCTAGTAGCGGAAGTAGAGGCTATTCAGATTATAGCGCTGCATCTTGAGGGTGAAGCAAAGGACTGGTGGTTCAACAGATTGAAACATGCAAGAGTGACTGTGAATGTAGAGTTCACTCAAATATTGGTAGCGAGGTTTGATAGAAGAAACCCGAAGGGACATTCCATTGAGACATTCTCTGATAATAAAGAAAAAGTGTATGAGGAGCAGAAGGTATATGTCAGCGTTGATACACCGGGAGGAGATCAACTACTACCACCACCACCAGAAGAAATAGTACTTGAACAGATTGGGGGAGCCCTTGAATTTTGGCAAGATGTTCCTAAGACTTTGACATTGAGAGTCCATGACATGATTCAGGAGGCACATGAGGAAGAGGAAGCAGATACCAGCGCTAGCACAACAGTAGAGGAGCAGCCATCACCATCACCAACTATTGGAGAAACAATTGAACCGGTTGGAGGAACTCTTGTAGCTTTGCAAGATGTTCCCAAGCATCAATTGATCTAAGGTATGCAAACATTTCCACCCCATATTTTTTCATCACATTGTCTTCAGATTGGTGGGGTCATGCCATCAGGGAAACTGCATGATTAGAGCACATTGCTGATTTGGAGTAGCATACTATCACGGTGCAAAGGACCCTTGATTGGTTCAAGGAGAAGATGTATAGCTATCCCAGTTTGATATTATTGAGTTGTACACAACACTTTGGGTTGGAGTGTGGAGTTTCTAAGGATGGGATTAGCATAGTCCTAATAAAGGGAAGCTATACAATAACTTTCGAGAACCAGAGGTTACTGTCGCATGAGATGTCGTATTCTATTTATGACGAAGAGATATTAGTCATTATGCATGCATTGGTCAAATTTCAGAAGTTTTTGATTGGCGGTAGATTTCAAGTGAAGACCAACCACCATTGTCTCCGACATATTTTTGAGAAGGAGTAGCAGCTGCAGGAGAGGTAGCAACGGTGGATCAGTACAATGCAGGACTATGAGTTCAACGTTGTGTATGGAGAGGGCCATGAGATAGCAAATGCGCTATCATGGAGATCAGCAATGTTGTCACTAAGGAGAAGTTATGATCTGAGGGCCTAGTTATTATTTGAAAATTCCGATGACCGCTTCACGTATGAAGCACTTGATGGGCATATGGTAGATGGTAGACATCATGTAATGGATAACATATTCCATTACCAGGACAAAGCCTTCTTGATGAGCACCTCATAGCTGAAAGAGAAGTTTCTACATGGAGCATATTCAGAAACTCATAGGTTCTACCAGGCCAGTGCTGAGAGGTTCTCATGGAGAGACCTCAAGGAGGATGCACTTTAACATATCATGGAGTGTGTTGTATATTAAGAGACAATCCCTTGTTTGTGAAAGGAATCAGTGCTTAAGACATTTTAAAAATGTGTCACAGAAATAATTTTTTGATGATGTCTCGGTTCTATGCCACTAGAAACTAGTTTTCTAAAACTATTAATGATCTAGAATAATAAAAGATTTCATAATGCCATTGACTGCTGATATTTGAATGGAAAAGAAGAACTGCAGGGAAAACTCAAAGTAATATGTCGTAATCACATAATCTATTACTTTTAAGTTTCATAGGAAATTCATGGAGAGAGGAAACTCAAAGTAATATGTTTAAAGTTTCAGAGAGAGTTTGTGACGAGAAAAGAATCTCAAAATAATATGCTATAAACACAGAATCTATTACTTTTAAGTTTGAGAGAGAATTTGAGAAGGGAGAAGAGATGGAGTGAAGGAGCGCTTATTAAGGATATTTAACTCTTACTTAAAAACGTAAATCAGAGACCAATTTCTTCTTTACTTCACTTCATTCAAGGAAGAAACCACATAAAATGGAACAAGAAACATGAATCACCATCAAAAGTTCCAGGAATTTTTTTTCTTCTTTCATTCACCCATTAGAAAAATAAGTACAAAATGTAGTCCCCAAGAGGTCCAGAACTCGGAACCCCTCCTCTCTCTTTCTCTCTTTGTTAAATACAAACAAAAGTAGTTTGTAACTGCTTGATCTTCTTGAAACTCCCAGACTACCTAGACTGTTAAAATAATTATTACGTTGCAATCAAGGAAATCATTGTACCTTGGATCTTAACAAAGAAAACAAAATAAAAATTGAAAGACAATCCTTTTGCTGAATCTGATTTGTTGTTGATGTGTCTCCTTTTGTTTTTGCTGTGATATCCTAACAATTTTCATAAACGCATCTCTACTCGACTCTGCCCATGCTTTTGCATTTCGAACACTATCATCATGTCACCTACTAATCCACTCTACCTCTTCCGCTCGTGCCTGCAGCATTTAGTCTTTGATTAATAAACTGTTGCAAATGCATATCGTTTTTCAGCACATAGCGTTGGGCCTTTTCTTACCCAAGTCTGCCCTGGGTTTAGAATTTCCTTTGTAACTCTTGTAAGATTGGAATTTGAAAGATATTAAATTACCTTTGAAAAAATTTATCGCGTATGATTCTCTGTCGCATTTTGGCATTCCAATGTTCAAAGTTATAATCTGCTTTTACCCTCTGATGTGATTTTGACAAAGGAAAAACCCATGTACCCGGACTTAAAAACCTTTAGACTTTTAGCAATAACTTCCATCGCGTCCACTTCATTATCGCATTTTGCATTTCGGAATTCATAACATATTCATAAGCGCCAGTCCTCCTGAGCTTGCGATGTGCAATGTGTGATGTGCGATAACAGTAGGGATGACGTGGCAAGTGGAGGTGGGGTCAATCCGGAATCGCAATAAGCGATATGAAACCTTGTTACACTTTGCATTTCAGCCTTTATAACATATTCCTTAGCGCCATTTCTACTAATCTTGTGATGTGCGATGTGCGATGTGCGAGAGGGTCCCACGGCCAGACTTTAAATACTTTAGACCTGAGCTTCGAACTATATCACATCCGGTCCTCGTATCACATTTCACATTTCTTTGGTTTTAACCTTTTTCTATTCCTCCTGAGATTTGCAATTACGATTTGTGATATGCAATCAGGCCTTCCACATGCGATTGTGATTAAGCCTATGAACACTGTTCAACACATATATTTTCACGACTTAACCCTGACCTGTGTGAAATGTCCTGAACGCATCAATTGGAACGACTCCTGAACTATTCTATACGTGAATAAGCTCGACTTGACCCTTGTTGCATGTTTTTCTTCTTTTCTTCTCCTCTGTCTTAGATTACACCTCCAATGCTACTACTTCCATGATTTTGGTTCCAGTGCCCATGTGATGATGAATCCTCGTTGAGCTTGTGGTTATTATTTTGAGCATGTTGCAAGTCTTATTGATATTTTAACAACTGTTCCTCAACAACCTTGAATTCCTCAGAATCTCTCTTGAATTTTAGCTGAGTCAAATTATGCTACAACATCTGACTCTAACTGGGGACAACACTTTGGTAGAAAAGTGATGAGAACTTATAGATCAGTAGCCTTTATTGGGTATAGAGTCAAAGAGCACTTTTAGATCAATATCCTTCATTGGTATTGGAGTCAAAGAGCACTTGTAGATCAGTAGTCGTCATGGAGTCAATCCCAAATGGGAGTTGATCTAGTATGAAATCCTCCTGAAACCTGCTACACTTTGGACTTCTCCCTTTATTCTTAAATTGAAAATACTGAATTATAAGTACTACAACTAAAAATGCTCAACTTATGAGCTTATTTATGCGCAACTCCTACATATGTATTCATGCCTGAACTTAATCACGTGAAGTCAGCCTTCCAATGGCACCAATCCAACATCTGCATGTTAGACCTAATGTCTCCATACTGCTGAAATTTGAAGATCACAATAGGGAGGTATCATGAAAGTTTTCAAGATACAAAGCTTTTCCTATACATTTTCATAAATGATTGTTGCTGACAAAAGAAAGTTTTCATATGGTCAGCTACTGGATCATAGAATTGATGGGACCAATTTTCTACTGCCTCTTTTTCTTGAACATCTTGCTGATTTAGACTTCTTTTAACATGGACGCTTGCTTCACTGTTTGACTCCTCAATTTGAGGTTGTATGTGAGAATATTGATTGTTGTTTTTTGCTGACAACCATTTTGGCCAAAAATAGAGATCTAAGGTTTGTTCCTCATAATGTTGATGTTCTTCGTATAATGCCAATTCTTGACAAAAATCTTCCCCCTCCTAGAAACATGCCTTAGGAGCTCCACTAGTATCTCCTTTATTCACAAGATCATTAAAATTATGAAAATTGTAATTTTATCTTCGAAGATTTCAAAGTGTAGCTTAGTTGCTGCAACTAATTTTTGACCAAAATCTTCAGAATGTTTAGATTGTTGTGTTCTAGCAATACAGGAATCCTCTGACACCTTTTGAAAATCCTTGTTCATCACTGAATTTGCATTCTCTTGTAAAGCAATCCCAATGTTTTCTTGACATGTCGTCTTGTCTTCAACAAAAAAATTTCTCTCAACATGACAAGAAAAATTTCTACAAGCCCACACATGATCTTCGATTTCCTATGGATAAAGAAACATTAGCTCTAGAGTGCAAGGCTAACTCTCCTTGAGATAAAAATCCAAGACAATAGAAAGAGCCCTCAAATAGTAAACCATAGCTGCAGCTTCAGGAGGTCAAATTTTTTTTGGCATGCTGAAATAATTTTTTTGAAACCACCTATTAAAATCAGCGATTGATTCATTGCTCTGCCTCTGGATAGAATATAATTCCAAAAGGTGTTTTTCATTTGACTTATGCTCACCCCAATATCTAAGAAATATATCTTGAAAACCTTTCCATGAACTAATTGAACTTGCTTCCAAACACTGTAACCATTACAAAGCACCCTGCTTTAATGAATGAAAAATCATCCTTAAAGCACATCTTCATAAATAATTTGAAATTTTTCCAGAAAGTACTCAAATTCCAAGATATTTTGTTCAGCTGAAATAGCGTCCTCCTCTCCCGAGAAACTTGGAAAATATTTGAATCCTTTTGAAGGATACTGATGGATAATTGTGGGCAGCTTTAGGGGTTTAAATATTTCTTTGTTTTTGAGCTGAAAATCATTCGATTGCATGCGAGACAGAATATTATCACCCAAATATGATGAATCATCACCTTTATGCCCCGAATGTGACTGATTATCTTCAAGAATTGCAATACAAAAATCATCTCTCCTCTCATATTTAGGAGATAAATTTGTGTCAAGATCAATAATACAAGCAAAAGAAAAATCTTCTTTCTCCAATAAAGAATGTACTTTTTGTGCCTTATAATATTATGAGAATATAAATCAGGAAATAATCTTCTTGATATGCAAGGGAAAATAGACCACTGAACTGATAGTGAAAAATAAAACTTCCTTTAACAGATCCAAACTCTGATACCCATTTTTTCCATGATGCTTTCTCATTTTCTTTCCAGCAAAATTCCTTATCCAATAAAATCTTCATCAGTGGAGTCGCCATGTGAATAATAAACAACCAAATTTTATATTTAAATCTTGTCCACCATCAAGAACTATATCTCAATATCTAAGAAAAATTAACTTTGTGCCTTCGTCCTCGGCAACGACACCAAAAAATTTTGAATCTTAAGAGACGATCCCTTGATTATGAAAGGAATCAATGCTTAAGACATTTTAAAAGTGTGTCACGGAAATAATTTTATCATGAGGTCTTGGTTCTATCCGACTGGAAACTAGTTTTCTAAAACCCTTAATGATATGGAATAATAAAAGATTTCACAATGCCATTAACTGTTGATATCTGAATGGAAAAGAAGAAATGCAGGGGAAACTCAAAGTGATATGTTGTAAACACAAAATATATTACTTTTAAGTTTCAGAGGAAATTCATGGAGAGAGAGAAAACTCAAAATAACATGTTGTAAACACAGAATCTATTACTTTAAAGTTTCAGAGAGAGTTTGTGAAGAGAGAAGAAAATCAAAATAATATGCTATAAACACATAATCTATTACTTTTAAGTTTCAGAGAGAATTTGTGAATGGAGAAGAGATGGATTGAAGAAGCGCTTATTGAGGCTATTTAACTCTTACTTAAAAACATAATTCAGAGACCAATTGCTTCTTTACTTCACTTCATTCAAGGAAGAAACCACATAAAATGGCACAAGAATGACGAATCACCATCAACATTTGTAGGAAACTTTTTTATTCCTTCATTCACACATCAAAAAAAGAAGTACAAAATGTAGTCCCCAGGAGGTCTAGAACTTGGAAACCCTCCTCTCTCTTTCTCTCTTCCTTAAATAAAAAAAAAGCAGTTTGTAACTGCTCGAGCATCTTGAAACAACCAGACTACCTAAACTGTTAAAATACTTATTACATTTCAATTGAGGACATCATTGTAGATTCAATCTTAACAAAGGAAACAAAATAAAACTTGAAATATAATACTTTTGTTGAATCTGATTTGTTGTTGATGTGTCTCGTTCTGTTTTTGTTGTGATATCCTAACAGTCTGCATAAATGCATCTGTACCCGACTCTGCCCATGCTTTTTCATTTCTAACACTGTCATCATGTCACTTACTACCCGAATCTACCTCTTCTGCTTGTGCCCGTAGCTTTTAGTATTTGATTAATAAACTGCCACAAACGCATAACGATGTTCTGCATGTAGCGTCGGGTCTTTTCTTACCCGAGTCTTCTCTGCATTCAGAATTTCCTTTCTAATTTCCGTAAGGCTATAATTTGAAATATATTCCATTACCTTTGAAAAATTCTATCATTTCCGCTTCTCTATCACATTTCATCATTCCAACGTTCCACGTTATAATCCGCTTTTTCCCTCTGATGTGATTTTTACAAAGGAAAAACCCATGTACCTGGACTTGGAAACCTTTAGAATTTCAATGATAAATTCCATCGCATCCACTTTATTATCACATTTTGCATTTCAGCATTCATAACAGATTCATAAGCACCATTCCTCCTGAGCTTGCGATGCGCAATGTGTGATGTGCGATAACGGGAGGGATGCCATGGCAAGTGGAGGTGGGCTGATCACGAATCATAATAGGCGATATGAAACCTTGTCACACTTCACATTTCAGCCTTTATAACATATTCCTTAGTGCCATTCCTCCTAATATTGTGATGTGTGAGAGGGTCCCACGGGCGGACTTTAAATACTTTAGACCCGAGCTTCAAAATATATTGCATCTGGTCCTCATATCACATTTCACATTTCGTCAATTTTAAACTTGTTCTATTCCTCCTGAACTTTGCAATTGAAATTTGCGATATGAAATCAGGCCTTCCACATGCGATTGTGATTAAGCCTCTGAACATGTTCTGGTAATGAGAACATTGGTACGCATATATATTTGCATGACTAGACACGACACCTATGTGCAATGTTCTAAACACATCAATCGACGACTCTGAAATATTACGCACACGAATAAGCTCGACTTGACCCTTGTTGCACACTTTTCTTCTTTGTTGCTCCTCTGGCTTAGACTACACGTCCAATTATGCGTCTTCCCTGATTTTGGTTCCACTACCCATGTGATGATGAATCCTCATTGAGCTTGTTGTTATCCTTTTGAGCATGTTGTAGGTCTTCTTGAAATTTTAACAACTCTTCCTCAAAATCCTTGAATTTCTCAAAACCTCTCTTGAATTTTAGCTGATTCAAATTATGCTACAACAGAGTGCAAATATTGTCATAAGATTGTGGAGGATGGTATTGTTGACATTGATCCACTGTCACAGTATGCACATTGCTTCGACATTTTCACACAGTCCATCACTTCATCCATGACCAGATTATCTTTCTGGGATGTCTCCATGCTTCATGGCCATCCCAAGGCCATAGATAGTGATAGGGGTAGTTATTGTATGTGAATTTTTTCATGGGAGCTTCTCCATGGGTGGATACCGAGCTGGTGCATGACATGAGTCATCACCCACAGTTGGAGGTATGGATGGAGATGATTAACAAGTGGTTGGAAAACTAATTACAAATATATGACTCAGGGAATCAAGAAGCATGGTTGTGTTGGCTGCTCTTGGGTGAGTAGGGTTACCGCCTGATATTTCAGATTGGTATATTCCATGCCTTATAAAATATTGAGGTGATGCAACAACAGGAGGCATGGATGCGCTGGCTACTCTTGGGAGAGTATGGCTAAGACATTTCATTTTATATGCCCATTAGTATATCACGGTTTCCTACCTTGTACCATAGTGATGAGATGTACTAGCAGGAAGCCAGCCTATGTTGGTCTAGTGTGACATTCTACATGTCAATCAGTATATCATTTCTTCATGCTTTACATTATTGATGTAAGATGGCACCAAGTGTCATTTTTATGCTCGTTACTCTTGGGAGAATATGGATTTACATTCTCCCATACCTTGCATAATGATGATGTGGGATGGGAACATGAAGCCTTGATGCGTTGGCTTTTGTTACGAGAATATGGCCACCATACTTGGTCTGATGATGAGGTGGTGTGGCAGCAAGAGGAATTGTTGCGGTGACTTATATTGAGAGAGTATCGATACCATACTTGGCATGATGATGGTGTGATGTGGGAGCAAGAGGCATTGTTACGGTGGCTGTTATTGGGAGAGTATGGTTTTAAATTTCACATGTCAATCCATATGTCTCTATTTCATATTTTTCACAGTTTTGAGATGATTCTTAGTGCAAGCTAGGCCACGAGGGCCAAGGATTGGAACATCGAGAGACACAACCTACTCCATGTAGCATGGGTTGGAGAGATAGTTTATGAGTTGGGACTTTCCACTTGGGGAAGGAACCACTACACTTCACATATCTCATGCAAAGAAGAGGCTCTTGGAAAATAGATGGTTGCCACTTTGAGGCTCATTGATGAGGAGAGGCATATAGCTACACAACTAGAGGCCATTCTAGACATTCTAGAGAGGCAACTATGGAGCCGACACTACAAGGAAAATACCCTCTAGCGGAGGTTATAAAAGAGGTTTTTAGTGTTATAAAATTGGCCAAAATTTCAAAAAAACATTTTCTATAGAACTAGAAAACTAGGTGGCCGGAAGGAGGTTATTACGAATGTTTTCTCATGGGTGCGCTACTTTTTCATGGGTGCGCTACTAAGGTTTCAATGCACCCGGTGCGTGTCATCTTGATGCGGGAACGTGGCTCGGAAAATCGCTGTGACACATGAAACCTAGGGGTCTCATGTTTTTGAGAATTTATTAATTTCATGTAAATATTAATTTGAGTGATTAATTATGTTTTTAATTAATTATATGAGAGGATTTGTGATGTTTCCAAATAAATGGAAAACATGAGAGAAATTAGCCTTGAGATAATTTAGAATTAATGATGGAGCCTAAGTTAGAATTAGTTTCAAGGTTTTAGGGATAAAGATCTAGACTTTAGGGGTGTTGAGATATTTGGGGATTTTGTTGAGTGATTTAAGGGATGTGAACCAAAATTGGTTCAATTAAAATTTGTATAAATTGATATGAGCTCAAAGGCAAAAGGGATCAGGTGAGATTAAAGTGATTGAGAGCTGGTTTGGATAGCCAAGGTTGTAAGCCTCTAGGCAATTAAAAGGGCCATGAAATTTGAATATCTAGCCAAAAGTGAAAGTTTGTAAGTATTTTCATTATTAATATGAAAAGAGTGTTTTAAGAGCTATATTGGTTGATTGATTGTGAAAGTTGTATGTGTTTCTGGTTAAATGTATATATATGAACTGAAGTATTGAGTGTGGAGAGATCGATTGAAGGAATGGATTGAATATTTGGTTGGCATTGCATACTAATTTGATTGGCAGCGTTAGCCAAAATCAAGGGCATAGATTGATATTGCAGTGCAGAGTCTAAGTCCAAGAGGAACTGGAATCGAATTTTAATTGGCAAATCGGCTTTGGAGGGTTGACTTCAAGGTTAGCACAGTCAATTGAAATGCAGAGTAACTTGTGTAAGGTTGAAGCAGAGGTTCATTATGATGAAGGTTAGCAATATACTTTCGTAGAAATATAACACTAGAACGGATTTGCTAGTGCATGACGAATGGGAAGCAGAGCATTAAAGGATCGAGTTGCGCAGCACATAGGTAAGTGAAGAGGCATAGAAGTAGTCTGAAAGAATTTCCAGTAATTAATAGCTACAGGAATACATGGTTCTTGTGGAAGGTTTTAAAACCCGTTTGGTAGATTGAATCGATGAGTAATTAATTCTCTTTGGGAGACATTCGTTGGACTAGAGTTAAACAATGCATTAATGGGATCGATTCATTCTATGTTTGTTTTTGTTGAGAAGTGGCATTGATGCCAGGTCAAAGAACTGCGCTGGCTGGATTATATACTCCCTTTTCTTTAAAATCAATCTAGTCCTGAGTTAAATTATTTGCATGAAAATGCGTTGAAGAAATGTGACTTCAAGAGGAAAATCTCGTCCGGAATAGTAGGGGCAAATTTGTGTAAGAAGCAGAAAAGAAATACAGTAATAAATCGATCTGCTGTGTTGAAGGGGGTGCGCAGTAAGGTTTGGAAGTGGAAGTTATAAAACGCTGAAATGGAGCTGTGGGAAATTCAACCATTGAAACGATGATGCATTAAATCGTTAATGTTTAATCAACAAATCCGATGCAGAAGTCCTCTCTGCTCTACTCCTGATGGAGGCTACGAGAATGAGCTAAATTCAAACATTGAGGAAAGAGTAGTGTTCCGGTAGTATGAACTGTTGAACACAAAACAAGAACAGATTGGTAATTGCGTTGCAATTTATATGGAAGCTGCGTGGTTATGGTAAAATCAATTTTAATGTTAACCTGGTTTTTTGTGTCTGAATGTATTGTTGAAGTTAATTATACTGTAATTTATAGTTTTGACTCTTGACTTAGCAAGCTTTCAGAAGAAGTAACCTTTGTGAGGGTGTTAACGTGGTGATATTCGATGCAAAGGTTGCTAATGAACTCTGTAGGTATTTTGGCAGTGGAGGTAGTATGAATTTTCCAGTTTGAGTTTTAAAACCATGGCACATCTTTTATTGAATATTGATTTAAAGTCTGACCATCACTAGGTTCCAGAATTCGTGGAATTAGAGGAATGAGAGGTATTGGGTTTGGTTAGGGGTTGAGTGGTGTTTGATAAACTTCTTCATGAAGTTTTAAATTGAGATTGTATTGAGTTTGAGAAGGCATGAAGGTTGTTGAATTGAATAATGTTCATAAGATCAGATTTGGGTTCTAAATGCCATGTGAGGTGTGGGTTAAATGCATGGGAAATTGATTATTGGGTTTGTGGTTTTGAACCATATGGTTAAGTGCTTCCGCAAAAATTATGAAATTTCCCGGACTTGGAGTCTTACTTGGGGCAGTTATTGAAGGTGCATTTTTATATGCATGAAATTGAGGGAAATATTACAGGTTTTTTGTAGAGTTCGGCTACATCATCTAGGCAAGTGGCTCGGGGGCGTTGAGGTTACTGCCAAGACCATCAAAGGTATAAAGCACGCAGAGGCGCACAGTCTTGGTGATACAATGCACAGGGTGCGTACCAATTGGTGGCAGGATTTGTGTGTTGCCCATGGGTCATCTCAACGCAGCTGAAGTACAATGACTTATAGAAATGCACCGGTGTGCCGTATCAGAAAAACACAATGATATTTATAATTGGTATTGGTATTTGTGTCGTGCCAATACGTCGCACAAATGCACTGGTATGTAGTCTCACATAAAAGCACCGGTGCGAAGTATCACACAAACGCACTGATATTTTTAATTGGTTTTGGTATTTGTGCAGTGCCCATAGGTCGTAGAGACGCACTGGTTTGCTGAAGCATACAAACACACCGGTGTACAGTAACTGACATGCACTGGTGTTCATTTTGTATTTTTTAGAAACATGGACCTGTGATAGTGCAATTATTGTGATTTTTCTAAATTCATTATTCATCAAAAGTAAACACATCTTATAACTATATTCATATTAATTAATTTTTTATTAATTCATTTGAATGTGATATTTGGATTAATTTATTATATCATATCATAATTATTGTGATTTTTAAAAATTAATTATTCATCAAAATTCGACGCATATGTCTTATAACAATATTCATATGAATTAAATTTTTATTAGTGCATTTGAGAACGACAATGGAGAATGCAATAGCGACAACGGAGAACGCAATAGAATAAATTAAAACATATTTATATATATATATATATATATATATATATATATATATATATATATAAGACGGTGTTTGTCATACAAAATGAGATAGTTATTGGTATCCCTTTGTCTTTCAATTAGGACACTATGTCCATTACATTAAAAAAAAATGTCTAATTTCACAGACAAACATTTCAAAAAATACAATGCCTTTCTTTGATATCCGAACATAGTTGTCATCATTCTTCGCTTGAACTGTTGTCAATGCTAGAGCTACTTCTATGAATTGGGTTATTTTTAGGAATGTTTTGTTCACGGTGTTGATTGTTTTCTTCTTCTTCCACTTCTATATACAAACATAAAAATAAAATTAAATGAGTGTATATACATTGGTGAGAATAATGAAAATTTCAATATTAAATAATATACATCAATGTAAATCGAAAAGAAAAATGACTTACCATAGCAACAATTGACTCATAAACTATACACATTCTTTCAAAACCATGTAGCATGCCATATTTTAAAATTTCATCTATTGGTGCAATTCCATACTTTATTTCTTGCAAGTTTTATACCCCATAACAAATCATATATTTAATATAAAATATTTTTTTTGTTCTATTAATTATAAACAGAGCTAAGTAAAACAAGATCGATAGATGCTTACAAATTCCACAATTAATTTCTGATATGCCAACATATACTGATAACCCATTTTTAACCCAATTTCAATCAATTCATCTGATGGTTCTTCTTTGTATGTTAGCACATGTTTGAAGACATTCAATGATGATTTTTGTAAAACAACTTAAAAAATACAAAAATGAAATCTAGTTAAGTTGTTATAAGGAAGTAACAATTACTCACAAACTTAGAGATGAACCCTTTTCTTCCTTGTCGTCCTGTTTTATGTGCTGAATGGGTTCCATTTTCTTTTCTTTTCTGCAAGAAAATTCTTGAAAATTAATATTTAATGCTAAATTGTTTATTTATTGTACTTAATGATCGAAAAATTCAATGATTACATATTACATTTGAAGCACGTTGTTGTTGAGATGGCTCCTCCTGCAATGCAATTTTGTCCATTTCTTTGACCATCTCCTTGTACACCTTTTTGGACATTCCTACTGGCATATTTCTGATATCAACTCATTCATCTTTTGATATTTTCATAATCTTCCTGAAAATGTAACATGACAATAAACTATTTACTTTTTATATTGATATATGAAAAGTAAATATAAAAAAAGTGATATTTATAAATAATTCTAGACAAACATTTAAAGGAATATTACTTTTTCATTCCTTCTTTTTTGTTGTTGTATGTTTTTGCTATTAAAAGTCTGACATGTCTCATTGACCAATTCTCTGGAAACTCTTCCTATAGTTTAGATAAAATTTGGTTCTTGGAATCATTGGATTGATTTTTGTATTGTAAGTGGAAAGAATGTCTATACATTCATTCCACTAGATCCCTCAAACTTTTGTAAAAGTTTTTCCCCCTTTTGTTAACCTCCAGCACCACTCCAGATGAGCTAAGGAGCAATTCATTTTCATTTGCATGTTCTATTTTTTTTCTTTTCTTAGAACAACATTCATTTTTTGAGTTGTTGGTCCCTGTAGAACATTAAACAGATGTGAATTAATATATTGCTAATGAAAATTTAAAAAAGAAACTCATATTGGATTAATTGTATTTTTCATTCACGTGATTCATCTTTGCAATTTTCCATCAAGATTTGAAGCTCTTCTCATCCTAGATCAGAAATAATCTTGTCGAACTTCGCAATTTTGAATCTCACGTGATACGATGCATGATACATATTAGTTAAACTTACATATAGTTCAAAAATAACATTTTTTGTAAAAAAATTACAAAGAACTTTCCTTTTTTACTTTTCTTAATGTGTTATCAGTATTTTTGTTACTTGATCTCTTTTCAGTCATTTCTTTATCAATATCAAACCTATACCATATCATTCATTAATATATTTATAAATAAATTTTCAGCTTATACATGTTCCTTTTAGAGTACTCATGAATCATGCATAAAAAACACATTTCCAGCAACATATGCAATACAACAGTGAAATAATCACTTATATCCCATGGATACATATATGTATCATGTCAATACAAGAGGATATCATAAATAAATGGAGCTAGGTGGGTTAAATAGACCTCCCACACTGGTGTAGCTAAAAATGACTAGAAACCCCAAAACTGCATTTTACCGGAGTTGCTGCATCAATGGACTGCATAGTCTAAAGAGGTTTTTAACATAAAAATATGGGAAAAATATATATCTACTCATATATTAATGAATAATTCTGAAGTACAGAGATCTAGTCTCCTCATACAAATTACAAGAGAACTCGACAAGGGTTTCTTGTCAAATACTCTGCATACAAAATGGGAGATTCAGTAATTTAATGAATAACCATTGAAACACTGAAGCACAAGAGCATAGAAGGCTGGAAAGGTATCTTATCTGATTTATAACCCTCAAGTGCTTCCTCCCATTATGGGGATGGACCTTTCGGTCTCAGGAAACACTGCAACGGAGCCACCAAAACCATGCAATGAACACTACCTCCAGAATAATGCATTCCCTAGCAGAAACAATGCTGGGAATGTATGGGAAATGTGTGGTCTGATACCGCAAATATGAAATAATCTCAGGATCTCTCCAAACAAATCTCTCAAGTGAAGGAAACCTTCCTCCAATGAGAAACTAGCTCAAAAACTGGGATTCCAATACCTTCCACTGCTGCACCCAGCAACACTGCACAATCTCCGGCAAAGCTTTGCTGATGAAGATGGTTGAAGCTTGGTATGAAAAACTGATGTGTAATGATGAATGCAAACTCTCCCAATGAGGCTCCTCAAAGGAAAGAGGTGGGATTCCCGCCTGAGAACACCCAGTGCTAAACATCACTGCAACTTTGCTAAGCAGCAAAGCAGCAACAAGTCTTGGCAGACAAGAATAATAATCTAAGACATGAAGAATAATGTTTCCATATTATTCCTTATATAAGACATGAGTTTTCTTGCACTTGGCCCCACTCAATTAGGTTACTTCTAACCCAAGTTACATCTTCCTCCAAAATTGTGTTATTCATCCTTGGATTCCTCCTCCACTGAAACTGCACCGTTGACTTAGTCAAATCAGCTTGAATTTAACCTTGTTCACACATGGAGGTGTCTTATTGAGCTAGAAAGAGTGTCCCCTTTCACATTTGGAGTATTTTATTCCTCCTTAGGAGACTTATGGGCTTTTCTTCCCATTTATTCACTGACTAGAGCTGCTGCTAACTCTAATGTTCCATTTAGCTTGGAGGCTAAAATTTTGGAACATTACAGTCCTCCCTCCAAAATATTTGCTTGCCCTCAAGAAAATGCATGAGGAGAACAAAATATCTCCCCTCTTCCTCATGTGGCCTCCATCAATATCCTCCATCACTGCTTCAAGAGAATCTGCAAATATATTGTCATCCAATGCTTCCTCCCAAGTGTGCAAAACCAAAGTGTTTGCATCAATCAAAGGTGGAAAGTGTGAATGGAAACCTGCTAGATTTCCCCTGGCCTCCAAAAAGTAGGAGTGATGATCATCGTGGTGAATGAGTGCCTCCCTCAGCCATGCTATCATCCAAATGAAGTGAGTCACCCTCCAACATGGTAACTCATGGAAAGTCTCCTCCACCTTGTGCTCCCGAAATGTAGGTGGGCTGAATGAATGTACATGATAGGCAAGAGGGCCTATCCCATGCTATCTTCCTCTACACTCATGATAAGTGTAGAGGGCATGCTTATCTTGGGCTGAAACATGATGGCCCTCCACTGGCAAGAAGAATATTGAGCCTCCAAGAACTCTTCCTCCAAAATCATGAGACATGCCAACCCAAACCATTCTATTCAAGATGAATGGCACATCATCACCACATGGCATCCAAATCAGAAAATGGCTGAAGGTTATGTGCAAGTTTTGATGATACATATGGTCTCTCTGGTGGACACAACGTAGTTCTTTCAACTGTTGTTGTACAGCATCAAGTGGCAAGTTGTCCTTCCAATAATTTGCAGCTATGTGTGTTAGCTCATCCACTATGAAGTAGTAAGCCACAATGTATACCAGCTGTGCAAAATTAAAGCAATACAACACTTGCCCAAAGTCATGTAAATATGTGTCATCAACATCATAAGATGTTTCCCTAAAGTGACCATGAAACCCATAAATAATCTTGCTCTCATGTGGAGCAATGCACTGTTTACATATGGTGAGAAAGTACAAATACTCAATAGAGTAATTAACAAGCACATCAATGTCTTCCTTACCATGCATCATGTGGGAGCTGAAAGTGAGGTCCATGTATAATTTCCCCCATGTGGATCCCCTCACAAAAATCTGCAAGAAGAAAGGACACACATACTCTTTGGAAGACTCCATCAATAAGAACACACTCCCATGTGACAGTGATGTAGGCCTTAGGAATAAGGCTCCATGACTTCTCCCTTTGACATTCCACGTGCCAAAGCCATCCAACATCATGCTGCTATGTGAGAAGATCATCTTCCGACATGGAAGTCTCTCATGATCCTCCAACACTGAAGGGTAGCCTCCTTGCACCATGAAAGTGCCTTTCTTCTCTTCAGAAACATCATGAAAAGCATGGGAATAATTTTTCCCACACTTTCCCAAGTGCAACCATAGCAACAAAATTTTTTGCTGTTGCCTCATCTCTCCCTCATACAAGCCATAGAGTAAGGTACTTAAGGTCAACTTGTATGATACCCCATACCAACAAGTCTTCTGTGGCTCAATCATATGGGTGCCATGCCATCCAATTGGTTTCTCTCCCCATGCAAAGCTTCCCTTGAACAAAAACACATCAGCAATACATGGAAGAAAGATACAATAAAAAAAAGTTTCCAAATGACAACTAGAGAGTGAATCATGGTCCCTCTCATGGAACCAGCGCAGTGCATCCTTGGCCTGCATCAAAATAAGAAATAACAAGTGCTTTTCCAGCCACTTGTTTGTTGCCACAATCATCTCATAAGATGAAAACATGAAGTTACAATATGGTGTTATTGGTGCACACCAAGAGACATATGGCTTCCCCCACAACTCATCAAAAAGATAACCAAGATCAATGCTACAAGTAGCTACAAGTACATCATCATACAATATGCAAGAAGAAGCAACTCCTCTTGATACATCATGCTGCTCAAATAAGGAAAAGAAGTACAATACAAACCGTAAAATGATACCTCCTCCATCATGTACTTAAGGTCTTGAGCTGAAATGGCTCCACTGGAAATTCTCCCTCACTCCCAATGAGTAGGAAGGTGGCTATGACATCCTCTCTATCACCATCTGGGCTATGCATCTCTCCATATGCTGATACATGTCCTGCTGGATGCCCTCCCAAGTGAACTCCTCCATCAAATGGAAATATGCATCAAAGTGCATAGAAGAGAAGTCCTCATGTGCTGCATGTAGTAGCTTCTCCTTGAGACTAGAAGATCTAGTCTAGAAGATCCTACCATAGGAATAGATGACCACATCATCCACCATGTATTTGTCATCTCCATCCAGGTCATCAAGAGTCATGCATGCACCAAGATCCTTGGAGTACTCTACCAAAATCTGAGGCCTCCAATAAGGATCAATCCTCCTCAAAGATAGCGCTGGTGATCTAGCATGTGAAGCTCTCCTCATGCTACTGCCTACTACTTTGACATCCCCCATGCCAAAGTCTTCCTCCAGACTCTTCACCTCTCCAATATCTAAGAGTGGTGAACCCAAAGACAAGATGTCTTCCATCAACTCCAGATCAGGCGGCCTCCCAAGTGGAATGCCTCCATATAGTGAGACATCAATGTCAAGAGTAGACTGCTCATATGGTTGGGCAACCTTGCCCTTGCTTTCACAACGCAATACAGTCTACCTCTTTCTTGCACTGGCTTTTTGAAATAGAGAAGGGTGTGTGTCTCTCATCAAATGATGTTGCTCTTCCTCCCTTCCTTCTCCTTCCAGCTGCAATGCTGCAAAATCATGTTGCTCACTGATTGTGCTTGGACCTCCATGTATGAGATCCTGGGGAACTTCTTGGAAAGGCACAAGAATCCCTCTTATTGGGGCATGTGCTCCTCCTCCCTCTGCATGAGGCACTGGATGCACTCTAGATGTGACAACGTTTTTGCCCTCATCTTCCTCAATGTGCATGGGAAACATCTCAACCGTTGGATCCTCCTGTGAAAAGGAGATCCTCATGCCCTCTTGTTCAAGAATATGAACTAGAGGTCTTGCTTCCGGCAATGTGTAATGCAAGAAATAGCGCTAGGAATGTATGGGAAATGTGGTATGATGCACATATCTGAAGCTAAAATCTAGAGCTCTCCAAACATATCTCTCAAGTGAAGGAAGCCTTCCTCGATGAGAAACCACTCGAAGCTCGGATTCCAATCCCTTCCCTTTCACTGAGCTGACACTTGCACAATCTCAGGAAAAATTTGTGCTGATAAGAAGATAGCCAAAGCTTGTGAAAACCTGATTTAATGATAGACCAAACTCTCTCAATGAGGCTCCCTGCAAGGAAAGGGTGGGATTCACGAACACCCGGTGCTAATTAACCTTTATAACTGCTCATTTCAAGTCTCGGCAGACAAGAATAATAGACTAAGACATGAATAATAATGCTTCCATCCTATTCCTTATATAAGACATGAGTTTTCTTGCCCTTGGTCCCACTCAATTAGGTTACTTCTAACCCAAGTTACATCTCCCTCCAAAATTGCATTATTCATCCTTGGATTCCTCCTCCATTAAAACTACGATGTTGACTTAGTCAAAGCAGCTTGAATTTAACCTTGTTCACACATGGAGGTGTCTTATTGAGCTAGAAAGAGTGTCCCCTTTCACATTTGGAGTATTTTATTCCTCCTTAGGAGACTTATGGGCTTTTCTTCCCATTTATTCATGAGCTTCATTTGCTAACTCTAATATTCATTTAATAGAGTATTCAAAGTTTTGAACACATTGCATTTTAATTAAAATAAATCTCAAAGCAGAATTTTGACTTATTCACGTCTCCTCTTGTGAGGTGGAAATTATTCTCTACTTTATCAGTTTAATGACATCATCAGTCCAATGAATGGTAGAAGTTCATTAGTTAAACTCATGATTACAAACAATGTAATAGACTATCTGATTGCTATCACTTATATTTGTAAGCCTTTGGTCCCCTATTTTAGATATATTGTACTTGATTTAAATTTATTTATTTTATTTTTATTACATATTACTTGTAGTGTGCTATATATCTAATGCACACGTGTGCTAAAGTTACGCAAAGTGCTTGATAAAAGATTCATTTTTAAAAATTCCACGGAAGAAAGGCGACATGGATTGGGATTTGACTATGCAAGTCATCCCATGGGTTGGACGTCAATATAAAATGAAAAACCCTAATTCTAAAATCACGAAACGAGGGGAGAAGAAAGAGCGAGGAGAAAAAAGGAAAATAAAATGCGAGGTATATGGCAAAAATGGATAAAAAGAAGCTAGGAAAGTAAAAAAATAATCAGTTGGTAATTGTTTCAAATTCTATGATACAGGGTTTGAATCATATAGAGTTTGCAGTTACACTTGTCGAATATGCATTTGGAGACCTATTTCCCTTGCTCACGGTGCTCGGTACTCTCTTGCTCCAGGTATGTCTCCTGCAAATCTATGGCTGAAAATTTTAGCAAAAATAATGAAATAATAAAAAGTGTTTAGTATTTAAAGTATTGTTTTATGAAATTAGATTTTTGTTTTGCCACCCATTTTTCAAATTGCCGCTTTTTTTTTACTTAAAGAAAATAGAGTTTCACTTTTGTTGCGATTTCACCATCACCGGTGTGTCCTTGTGGAGGCTTTTGATGCATCCATTGGTAATGCGACACTGGTGCGTAGTAACTAAAACGAACTAGTGTAAAGTACCTAGAATGCACCGGTGCAGTTATCTGTACATTAGCACCGATTTGCGGTTGAGGCACTGAAATTACTTTTACATGTGTACACCAAAATTAGACATGTTGGAAATGTACATTTTGCTGTGAAAATCTTTGGGTCATTTATTTTCAAAACTACACATCTTCTTCTTTCAGAAAAAGAAACTTGAACCTTTCCATAACCTGCAACAAGAAAAGGTGCTCCATGATCTGATTCCTCATTTATAAGTTCCTCCTCCATCTTGGCTTCCAATTTCCTCCTTTCTTCTTTATTCTTTCTATCTTGATCTTAACAAAATTTATACAATCTCTGCATTTCTTCTCCCGGCCTTGAGTGTTCTAGGAGGGAAAGTGACAAGGTCCTTTAAATTCGCATTTGTTAGAAGAAGCGGTTTCGACTAGGCAGTCTGATTATTACATGTGGAGGCAATGGTTTCCTATAGAAAATGAGTATAGAAGGGTTGAGCGAGAGGAAGTCCAGTGAAAAATGAGCTATTACATTAGCTTTTCCAATGGGAAAGCAGTTGCGAGGTGGAAATATAGTATTAGATATTTATGCTTTTCTTCCACGTAAGCTAGTGCTTTGGATTTCCATTTATAATACAAGAAATTTTTTTACTAGTTTCATCCACAGAGAGCATCATTTTCAATAACAAATGGAACCAGGGAACCCTTAAGTGTATCACGTTTGCATTTTGTTTGGCATTTTGTCCTTTGATAAATGATAATTCACCTATACTTTCAAAAATTTGGATTTTTGGGTACCTTCCATGTGATATTCTGCATTATCCACAGGAACACAGCTCAGACAAGCTATAGATTCCATTCAGGTTCAATTGAAAGCCGAAGATGTGATTTTATAAGATGTCAGCTTTGCCGGTAAAAGTTTATGTAAGCCAACTGAATCTCGAACAATACTCCCAGGGGATTTTAAACGCATTCTGGATAATATTTCCCTTCATGGGACCTACCAGCCCGATCAACAACGTCAATTGATCTTTCTTTGTTGTCCTTAAGGGAATGAGAATCCTTCCCTTCATGGTGCC
>JAXQQM020062954.1:0-24166 GCA_034641835.2 Pinus albicaulis
TATACTATTCTTCACCACGTGGTGACTTTTTCCTCATAGCTCCACATATGTCAGTATGAATGAGTTCAAGAGGCTTACTTGACGATCCTTCCTTGGCATTGAATTGCACTCTGGTTTGCTTACCGAATTGACAGGATTTGCATATGATACTTTCAGGTAGAGAAATATTGGGAAGACCATGAACAGCATTAAGTCTGCTAGATTTGTTGATTTGAGAGAAGCTTAGATGCCCCAACCTTCTATGCCATAGCCAGTTTTCTGAAGATTTACTCAAGTAACATTGTTCTTTTCAATTCTTCAATACATACAGATTTCTTGGAGTTCTTTTTCCTTTTATAATTGTTTTACCTGTATCAAGGTACCGCACCACACATTCTTTTGAACTAAAGACAACTTCAGTTCCTTGATCGCACATTTGACTTACACTTAACAGGTTATGCCTTAATCCATCCACATACATGACATCATTAGCCTTCACCTTTTCTTTTAGAAACACAAACCCTTTTCCTTTAATTACAGCAGGTGTATCATTTCCAAAAGTAACTTTCTTTTCCTTTTCTAGAGCACTATATGCATGAAGTTTGTGTTTATCACCTGTCATGTGTCTTGAGCATCTACTATCAATGTACCATTGATTTTCTTCACCTTCCGCAAATAACTCTATGCCACAATTTTCAACCTGTGGTTCCTTCTTTTTCCATATTTTGGATTTTGAGGGAAGATGCTCTCTTGGCTGCATTTTGCTCCTGCACTCAGAATCTTCATGGCCAAAGTTATTGCAATAAGCACATTCTACTTCATTTAGAAGAGGAGAAACGTTTTTATAGGTATTCTTCTTTGTTTCAGCATCAATCCTTTTCTTTCTTGCTTCTCTTGTCATGATGGTTTTATATGAAACACATTGAGCAGCTTTATGACCAAAATTGTGACATGAGAAACATTGTCCATTGAAGAAGAAATTTCTGCGATCATGAAATCTTCTATTTGAATTTACCTGTTGATTGGTGCCCTTTTAAAATATATTCCTGTTAGTGTTCCTTGTATTAGGATGATCATGCTTTACCTGTAAAGATTCTTTATTCCCTGGCTGAGTGGCAGAATTTTGTAAACCAGTTGTAACTGCTTTTAGATAATTTGGTGCTGAAGTTTGAGAGGACTCTCCAGTGTATCCAAGGCCTGTCTTTATAAGAGGAGAACATTGAACCTTGATAATCTCATCTAAGGTTTCAGATCCTTTAGCAAATCTAAAATTCAGAGTTTTTACTTTCTCAAATTCTTTTCTTACACTTACCACTTCACATTCTAATTTCTCATTGTGTTTCTTTGTTTCTTCAACCTGCTTTTCCAGAGTCTCGATAATTATTTTTCTTTCTTCTAAGAGAATTTTATATTCTTCTAAGCGTCTTTTGAGTTGGTTGTTTTCTTCAAGAAAATCATTGTCCTCTAGAGCATCCACGAAAGTATCATTTTCTTCTTTAGATTCAAATGCCATGAGAAGTCTAAGATCTTGTTCACATTCTTCCTCACTATTAGATACTCCATCACTGTCATCATGAGTATAGTAACTTCTTCTAGTGCTAGACCGGTTCTTATTTCTAGCTACTTCATTTCCTTTTACAAGCGTTTCTTTGTAAGGACACTTAGCAGCATAATGACCAACTCTTCCACAATTAAAACATTTGAAAGGAAGCTTACTTCTAAACCGTCCTGTACCAAGTTGAAGTTTCTTTACAAAATTTGCCTCATCTTCTTCCGAAATATATCCTGATCCTTCTGCTTCTTGTACTTCTTTCCCTTTTGTAGAAGCTCTAAAAACAGCTTCTTTGACTTCAGATGGTCCTCCTCTTCTCATTTCATATGTGGTCAGTATGCCATGAAGTTGCACCACAGTAAGATTTTGAAGATCCTGTTTTTCTTCAAGAGCGATACTTTTGACTCAAATTTTGTTGTTAGCGATCTCAAAATTTTCTCAACCAAAGTAGTTTCGGTTATTGTTTCTCCCAGATTTTTCATACGATTTACAACATCATCAAGACGTAAAAAGAAACTGGCAATACTCTCATCACTATGCATCTTTAAATTTTCATATTCAATTCTGAGAGTTTGGAGTTTTTCACTTTTTACCTTTGCATCGCCTTCATAACTTAGAATGATTTTGTCCCATATTTCCTTTGCTGTATTCAGCTGCATGACTTTGACAAATTCTGATTCAGTTAGACTTCCTGTTATAGCATTGACCGCTTTTGCATTTGATTCATAATTCTTCCTTTCAGTTGGATCTGTTGGTGTAGCAGCTGGATATTTATATCCTTGTTCAACAATGGCCCATACATTAGCTCCCATAGACTGAAGATAGGATCTCATCCTCATTTTCCAGAACATTAAATTTCTCTCGTTGAAGAGCAGGGGCTTGATAGACGTTGTTCCCTCATGATTGCTCATCTTGCTTGATCTTCCTTCTAGTGGCTAAGCTTTTTCAAAAGCACCTGCTCCGATACCAATTGTTGGGAAAAATACTGAGAGGGGGGGGGTGAATCAGTATTTAGTGAAAACAATCAAACTTTTACTTTTTCCTTTCTAAAAACCCATACGCTACTTTACTGAAGGAAACTAGTGTATATACGCAGATATCCTTTACAGAACTCGCGTATGCCTAGAGATATAATTATGTGTTTGAATCTTAACTCAGATCATTGCATTATTCATTCATCAGATATTTCGAAAAAAGTAAACAGGTGCAGATAGAACAGAATAATCATCACCCATATGCAACACACATGAACACTAGGATTTTTAGGTGGAAACCCAATTCGGGAGAAAACCACCGCTGCCGTTGCTTCAACCTTCAAAATTTATTATTGAGAAAACTTCTTACAATCATGTACTGGTGCAGACTCAAACCAACACGCAGGCAGCCACCTGCAGAAAGCTACAACCTTCTCTCGTTTACCAGCCTCTCCTGGAAGGGAGCTACGACCCCCTGAACTCGTTTACCATCCTTTCCTGGAAGGGAGCTACAACCCCCTGACTGAAGGCTTTGACCCTCAGCACCACCGTAGACCACGTTCATCAATTTTCAAACTGGATCAAACAAATTTTCAACACAACCCTTCACTTATCAACAATCATACTTTTCTCATTGCTTCCAACAGAATAAAGGAGACCACAGTAACTTAATATCGATATAACCCGACTGCATTGATATGCGTAAACACATTCAACCTTCGTAAATCATTAGATCAGAAATCATACGCGCTTTTATTTAATCAGACCCGCGTATATACACGCTTTCCAGAAGATGAACTCACGTATACTTCTTCATTTTCAAAGAAAAACTCTAATCACAAGATACGCGTTTTTCCACATACCCGCGTATACACGCGCTTTTCATGAAACGAACCTGCGTATAGATCTATAAAAGATAAAATTTGCAGTACAGACCAGATCTATAAACTTACCCAGATTTCTTCAATCTCTTCAACAGGATTGCGCCAGGTCTTCTTCACTTCTTTTCAGATCATCCTTGACATTCACCATTTCAAGATCTAGAGATCTTGAGCCTTCATCATGTTCATAGGTGCATTATAGATTCAGATCTATCAATTAGGAATAGGGTTCAACCATACATATATACTTCAGAGAGAAGTATTCATCAAAGCCCAGACACTTGCACACCTTTGCACAATGAATTTCTTCTCCTTATATAGGTTTATCCTTTATCAATACCATGAGCCAAAACCACATTACTTTCGATGGTATTCCTGGACGGGGTCACATAGACGAATCATTACTCAATACAATGGGTCAATACCATGGTGGTTACCCCTAGTTTTACATATTTAGAGCGCTTTTTGCCCATACGCGACTTGGCACGTTATTTCCCGCGTGCATACGCTACTTTGTCTAGACAAATCCGTGTATGCCTTGAGACATACTCTTTTCATCATGTTCTAGCACATACTTACATTCCTTCCATAATTACCTTTTGTACTCATTGTATATACATCATATTTACATCATTTAACAAGTTCATCAAGACATATTCCATCAGGGACAACTTCAACAAGTAGGTCGCCATCATCTTCAACAAGTGGGTTACCATCAAGGACAACACTCAGCATCATATTGCCAACAATCTCCCCCTAAATCCTATTGCCAACTGCCTAAATTTATTACTGCAATTAAAAATAAATTTTATCCATTAGCTCATTTACAAAAGGCTATCATGAATTGGAAAAACTTCAGACAACTTAAGGGAAAAAATGTACAAGACTACACCCAAGAGTTTAGGAAAAGAGCACTCTTATTATGAGTAGACTTACAAAGTCGAGATACTTTGCTGAAATATATAGGTGGTTTTCACAGCTACCTTAGACATACTATCCTTATGTTCAATCCTACTAGTCTAGACAAAGTTTGTGTACAAGCTACGCATTTAGAGGCTAGAGGGAAAAACACTTTTCATGAGGGTAGAAACAAGCCTTTTAAGGGGAAAAAAAAAGATAAAACCTCTAAGGGAAAAGGAAAAAAGAATGCATATGTCAAACAGGATGATGAGAAAGTGATATGTAAACACTATTCAAGAGAAGGCCATGAAGAGAAAAATTGTTGGAAACTACATCCTGAAAAAAGAACTCAGTTTAACAAAAACAAAGGAAAGAAGAAAATTGCAGCTACTACAACTACACCACAAGACTTAAGTAATGATTCAGGTGACGAAACCAAAATTGCAGCCATGGGTTTAAAGAGTATGAAGGGAAAGGAAGCTGAAACTAAGCCAAGAACTAGTACTTCAAACTGTCATGTACAAGCTCCAAATGAGGAAGAAAGAATTGAATTGTTCCATGTGAGGGTAGTCTCAAAACATACAAAAATTGACACACTGTTTGACAGTGGGTCACAAGAAAATATCATATCAGAATACTTGGTCAAATAGCTTAAACTTGAGACCATTCCACATCCAAATCCTTATCCACTTGGGTGGATATGCAAGGATGCAAACTTACAAGTCTCAAGAAAGTGCATATTACGATTTGCAATTACTGCACACTTTATTGACACAGTTGAACTTGATGTAGTAATGCTTGATATATCAAGAATTGTTTTTGGAAGTCCTTAATTATTTGACAGGAAAGTGATCTTCCATCGCCATGAAAATACTTATCATCTCTTTAATGATGGCAAGGATTTTATTTTCAGAGAACATCGCAAGAAGACAAATATAGAGATGGTAAATGTGGGACAGGTAAAAAGGCTAGTGAATTCTAGTAAGAGTTTTGTACTTCTTATGGTTAAGCCCAAGGTTGATGTTTATCATGAGTCATTTGAAAATTGTGATTCCAAGTTAAAATCATATTTATATGATGAAGTTGATGCACATCATGGGATGTTTCAGGAACCGACAGGTTTTCCTCCTAAAAGAGAGATTCAACATGAATTCCAGTTACAACAAGATTGTCCTCTTCCTAACATAGGCATGTACTGCATGTCTATCATGGATAATTCTGAAATAAAGAGGAAAATTAAAGACTTGTCGAACAAAGGTTTCATAATACCAAGCACTTCGCCATGTGGGTCACTGATAGTGTTGTTTCCAAAGAAAGATGGAACTTGGCCCATGTGTGTGGACTTCAGGGCATTGAACAAAATAACGGTAAAGAATCGTTACCCACTCCCAAGGATAGATGATTTGTTAAATCAGCTAAAAGATGATAAATATTTCAATAAGTTAGACTTACGTAGTGGTTATCATCAAGTTATAATTGCAGAAAATGACATTTTAAAGACAGCATTTAAAACCAAACAGGGACTCTTTGAGTGGCTTTTTATGCCATTTGGTTTATGAAATGCACCTGCAACTTTCATGCAGGTAATGGATGATGTCTTACGTCCTTTTCTTGATGATTTCATTATTTTCTACTTAGATGACATCTTAATTTTCATCAAGACTAGAGAAGAGCATGTCATGCATGTTAAGAAAGTACTTGATATTTTGAAGAAAAATCAGTGGTTTCTTAAAATGTTAAAGTGTGAATTTGGAAAGAGTTATTTGGTTTATTTGGGACACATAGTAGGAGGAGGTGCTTTGAGAATTGATCCTTCTAAAGTAGAAGCCATTGTGAATTGGCCTACTCCCAAATCCATTACAGAGGTAAGAAGTTTTTTTGGGTGCAACTCAGAATTGGAGGAAGTTTATTTCTAACTTCTTTGCCATAGTAGCTCCTATGCATGCAATGACAAGTGTAAAGCGTGCTTTCCAATGGTGAGGCAAGCAACAAAATTTTTCGAGTCTTTGAAAGAGATGATAAGTTCATCTCCATTCCTTGCATTATCGGACTTGAGACATCCATTCAAGATTCAGACCGATGCTAGTGATTACGCCATGGGTGCAGTTCTCTTACAGCATGGTAAACCTATCGCATTTTATTCTGAGACATTTAATGGTGCTATTCTGAATTATCCTACATATGATAAGGAGTTGTATGCGTTGGTACAAAGCGTCAAAAATTTGAAACACTATTTGATGGGCAAAGAAATAGTTGTTCATACTGACCATCAGCCTTTATAATACTTGCAGTCGCAAAGTAAATTACAACAGTCCCGACATTTCAAATGAATGGGTTTCCTTCAAAAATTTCACTTCGTAATAAGGTACAAGAAAGGTATTTTCAGTAAAGTTGCTGATATGGTTTCAAGGCCTATTATTAGTGCTACTACTTCACTTAAGAATGGTTCTATTGTACATGAGAGCTACATATAACAATATGCATCAGATGTTGATTTTAAGGATGTGTATGCTAACTTGAGTGAAGGGAATCATGTTGAGGAGAATGATTATTACTTGCATAATAATTTGTTGTTTCATATGGGCAAGTTATGTATACCACAGGGGGAGAGACTAAGTTTCATGAGAGAAGCTCATTCTTCTCTTATTACTAGACATTTCGGGGTAAGCAAAACGGTGGCACACTTACAGAGGTATTGTTATTGGCCTCGCATGGTAGATAGTGTTTCATGTTTCATTAGAGGTTGTTCATTATGTGATACAAGCAAGCCTAGAAATAGGAAGCTTGGTTTATATACGCCATTTCTGGTACCTTCTAGACCATGGGAAAGTGTTTCTATGGATTTTGTTGGAGGTCTACCATTATCTAGAAAGCAGCATGATTATCTTTATGTAGTAGTTGATAGATTCAGCAAGATGTGTATTCTTATGCCATGTAACAAATCTATAACTGCTGAACAAACTGCTGATTTATATTTTCAACATGTATTGGTTCATTATGGCTTTCCTACTTCTGTTTTTAGTGACAGGGATTCCAGATTTGTTGGGAATTTTTGGTCCAATTTATGGAAGATGATGGATAGCAAGCTGAAGAAGAGTACTCCTTTCCATCCGCAAACAGATGGCCAAATAGAGGTAGTGAACAGAACCATTGTACATATTTTGAGAGGTTATTGCAGCAAGCATCCCAAGCTTTTGGATGAGCACTTGCATTACATTCAGCATGCTTACAACCGCCAAATAAGCACTCTGATTTCATTCTTGAGAAGGATGTTGCCATTGATGGGCATAGTGACATTGACAAAGCTCGCATTTTCATTGAAATAATTCAGCTAATACATCAGTAGGTTCAAGAACAGCTTGAAAAAAGTCAAGGCAAGTACAAGGAGAGGCATGACAAACACAGAGTTGATCATAAGTTTCAAGAAGGATATGAGGTATGGCTACATATTAGTAAGGAAAGAATGCAAGGAGAAGGTAAAAAGTTGAAGCCTATTTGTTATAGTCCATTCAATATCCTTAAACAAGTTGGAAATAATGCTTTTCAACTAGATTTTCCTTGATATATGAAAATGTATTCCATTGTGAATGTGGAAAATTTACGTTTGTATGAACCTCCTTTAATTGTTGATCATGAAAGTGACATTCAGCTGCCATCCATAGAGGATTTCTCACCATAATTTTTGGATGAGCTGAAAGAGGATGCTATCCTTGACAGAAGGACATGCACTTCAAGGAGGGGAAGTGTTGATTATATTCGGGATGGTCTTAAAGGTAGCAAACCGAGTAAGGCAAAATGGATGGAGGTGGAAAAGGTGAGGGATCTGTACCCTCATCTTCTTAACAGGTAATTGAAGGATTTTGGGGTCCAAAAGCTTCCCATTGGGGAGTTGTGATCAGGAGATCATGTCCAAGTTGAAAAAATGCTCAAAATGGAACTGCTCAGAATTAGTTATAATCTGAACGAACGAAAAGGCCTCGTCACTACGATTCTGGCGCCATGAACAAGACTCAAATCTGATGTCGTATGTGAAAGTTACTGAAGTTTGAAATCGCCCAATGACCTTCAAAACAGGACTTTTTGACCAAAACAAATTTTTCATTTTCAAAAGTTTTATATGACAAAAATTTCATTTTTTATAATTTTTTATATGGGCCTATTATAGGGTGCCACGTGGCCTTCCCAGAGGCTACCACGTGGCCCTAGGCCAATGGTTAAAAAATATGTTGAAATGGTTGGAAGTCATGACGGTCGAACCCTCAACCTGACTCCTTGGGCAGGGTCAACCCGACCATTACGCCTCGTGCAGAGATGAAACGTGCAGTCGGGCAGCATGTAACCGAGTCGGGTCGTTTAAAGTTTATGGCAGAGTTAGGGATTAGCCCTCAGGGCTAAGCTCTGAGTCCATACGACCTAAAGCAGAGGACCATGGTCTAAACCCTTTCAAACCAGTGGAATAAAAACTTTAGCACCTTGGTGCTAGCTCCCTCCCATATATGACCTGCAGGCTGTGACCGTGGGCGCGAAATTTTAACGTTAACCGCTAGCACGAACGGTTTTCTGGATTTTTAGCATGTGAACGCGCACTTAAACTGGAAGTTACAATAAATGTCACCTCAAAAATAGCGGTGTGGTTCCATCAACCTTATCTGTCTGCCTCTTTTGGTGGATTTAACTAGATTTCCTCCAGTTTTGGAGGAGATTTTTTAGTGCCACTGGGCAAAAACTTGTTTGGGTCATAACTTTCTCAATTTTCGATCAAATAGGACAAAATTTTGGTCAATTTTGGGTTTCTTGAGCATTATGGAGTGTTTGGGATAGGTTTCAGAGTAAAAAGAGGTGTTCTTTAGCCATTTTTGCTTCAGGGAGGAGGAAAGACCCATCAGGGCCATCAGGGAGATAGAACTGTATTGGGTTGTACTTCACTGTTTGAGGTGAAACAAAAGCCATTTTTACCTTATTTGTGTCTTCTAAAGTCAAATTCACAGCTTTTTTTTCTTGTTTAGGCATATTTTTTATTTTGTAACCATTTTGAGCAAATCAACAGAGCAAGGACATACCATTGGGGAGCCTTGGACCGACAGATGTAGCCTAGGAGGGGTGAACTGCCTCATCAGTTTGTTGTGTTATGCTATGGTGAATTTTTCTTACTGTGTATTTCTGCTATGACATATTAAATAGTAAATTTAGATATTAAATCCTCACACATAAAACTCAGAAACATTACCAAAACTACTTTGTTTAACTTTCCAGTCATGGAGAACACTTTGCACATTAAATTAAATGGAAATGGATACTTTGCATAGCAGTACACATAGTTTCATTTTCAGATCATTTGTCCTTACTACTTACCATATAAGCCATCCTTATTTCTCTGTATAGTCTTCTTTGCTCACAAAAAACAGGAATGGTAGAATAAGTTAGGTCCATCTGCATGGTTCCTTTTATCTTTGTTGCCCATGACCTTGATAACATCATGCCAAACTTAGGTGGAATGTCTGCTACCACAATGTCCATTACCACTGTTTTCGCAGGGACTAGTGTAAGACCAACAACAACATATTTTATTAAACAAATGCACAGAACTATTTTTGAATCAAAGGAAAAAAAATCCTTATATGGCCTAGTAATTTCCAATCCCATCCTTTCCATGATCACTTTGGGCATAAGATTGTGAGAGGCCCCTGAATCCAACATCATGGATTTCATGTTGATATCCTTTAAGATAATCAGATGGTTCCTCACCCTTGTTTACATCATGATCTGACTCATCATGTTCTTCCTTAGTCAAAAAAATCCCTGAAATGTTTTCATCTAAGCAATGAATTGAGTCTTCTTGTATTTTAGGCTGATCTTCTTCATCAACTAAGTTTTGTTGAAAAGGAGGCCTTACTTGAGGGTCAGGCTAATTTCTATTTTCCTTGGTCTCTATTGGTTTTGAGGTATTCTAAACTAAGGATTTCAAAATTCATGTTGTTCAAGAGGAGTAGAGGCATTCCCAAGGATCAATCATTTTTTCCATTGTCTTCATAATGGAGTCAAATTTATCCTCTAAGGTGGAAAGCTTATCTTCTTCTTTCAATCTTGTCTTTCCCATCTTGGAATTTTTAGCTACTATCATATTTATCTCCACCTTCACAGCATTATTTTTCATTTCATCTTCTCTCAGCTCGATAGAAAATTCATAGTCAAAATCCTCAGCATATCTCGGCTGAGTTGCTCCTGGAGGAGGCTTTAGATGGGTAGGGATGGAGTCATAAAATTTGTTAAATCTCTTTGAAATTTTTTGAAAAGTTTCATCAACAGCTCTTTTCAAACTGTTATACTCTGTGAGGGCCTGTACAATTTTAGTTCTATTTCCCCACTTTCTCAAGAAGTTATCTTCAAATTCATTCCAATTATGTAGGCTTCCTGTTGTGAGGGCTTTGAACCACTTCCTGACCTCACCAGTAAAGCTCTGAGCAAATAATATCATCTTGACATCCTCATGGTCAACCTCCTCCCTATCTTTGAATTCATTGAACTGGTCTACATGCTCTTTAGCTGTAATTTCCTCATCACTTCCCCAAGTTTTGATTCTAGCAAAGTATTTTCTAGGAAGGGCATTAAGGACAGCTGGAAGAACAAGAGGGGCATACCTAGCAAGAGCAGCGGTAGGTGGAGGTGGTACATTTCCTGCCATGATAACTAGAACTGTGGTAGTTTTAGGGACACCAGTAGTAGAATAAGAGGAATTGTTAAGAGGAGGGCTGGTTGGTCTCTGTTGTCCAGTCACAATTGAACTCCAATAAGGTAGAGGAACACCAGATTTGCTTCTTAACAATATTTCAAATTTGTTTAATTCCTTCAACCTATACAAATATTTCCTTTCTAACAATAACTCATATGTGACTACTTCCCAAAACTCTTCTTTATATTTTTGAGTCACTAAGGCTAAGGTATCAATACCTCTTCTATGAAGGTCTAAGATAATTTCAGTCAATTCTTTTTCATTTTCAGACCTAAACAAGACTTCCTAAATTTTATCATCAAACCTTTTATCTTTGGGACTTCTTAAAACTTCAAAGGACAAGGATTTTATGTGTAATGGAGTACCTAATACTGCAGAACTACCTTGAATGCCTCTGGAAATTGTGATTGGACTATCCACAATTGTAGGTGGAGCTGGGCCAGGATTACTCCTCGTATATCTCCTTTTCGAAGCCAACTTTGAACATGAGAATTTTGAATGGAGTCAGTAAGGTAGATGCAGCCTCTAACAACTTCTGAGCCTTTTCTACCTTCAAAAGTTCAGCTTCAAAATTTTGGGAAAATATATCTTCAAGCTCCAGGTAGACGCACCAAAATGTTATCACAAAATTGTACTTGATTGGCCGTTGATCAGACAAATCTATGTAATTGTTTCAAACTAGCTTTTGACTGAAGCTTAGCCTCTTCAGTCTGATAGGACTCTCTCAAAGGGGTTTATGATATTAGATAATGATATTACTAGATGGCTAACTCTATTTGAAAAGTAACTTGATTTTTGTCTATCTAGGCTGAAAAGAATGCAGGCTTGCTACCATTGGGCTTATGGAGTCAAAAAATTAGTAAATTCAGTGGCAATATTTCTTGACATGGAATTTGAGCCAGATAAGAGTCTTTAACAAAGGAAAATCACACATAAAACATAGGGAAACACAGTCATTTCATCAATAAAGGAATTTAGAGCATAAACATATGAATTCTGAGTAATAAAGAAGAAATATACTTCAAATTGTACATGTAAAGATATAGATCAAAAAGACATTAAAAACTCCATAACAATCTCAGGTCTATCAAGAAGAAGTCCTTTGTATTACTGATATAAGTCAAATTACATAAAGCAGCAATATGGTGCAAAAAATCTCCAACCCTTTCCAACTTCAATAATTTGCCTTTAAATATACATTCTTATAGCAGGGATGATCTTCCTCTTGGCTAGATTCATCGAACTCTTCCTATGACACCTCATATAACATAAAAACATGTCTTTTAATAATAAAATGACAGTTACACTTCTAAAAATGACTTTTCCTAATAGGACTCAAACTCTTATTTATTACATCAGTCTACCTTATCTTTAAAACAGTTACATATCAGTGAAAACTAAGCATCATATGTTTGAATAGGCTATGACATAGCTCATCACTACTTGAAATATTAAATACCCTCCTAATCATGTGGACCAAAACCCTATTTTTCAGGAGTACAAGACATTATTTTCAATGAAAGATTTAGCTAATGAGTTTTCTCCATGTCATTGTCTTCAAGTCATAAATGTTTGGTGGTAAGGTACCTTGACCTGTTGGATGTTTCCACCTATCCAAAACTGCTTTTAAACTGCTCAGAAACCTTCAAAAACATCTCGCTATGAAAATAGGGCAGTTTCATAGCAAGCTTTCGTAGCATCCAAAAAATGGCTTTTACACTAAAAATTATGCTTCTTTGTTGTTCCATGGTGTCCATCATGACATGACACCTCATCACCGCAATTATCCATCCTTGGAAGTTGCAAAAAGTGGTTTTAGAAGAAAATAAGATATTATAGAAATTTTTGTAGCATTTTCCTGGCTTTAAGCCTAGGAAACGCTACGAAACTGTGAAAAAATGCAGAAATTCGAGATTTTAATATTGTCCCAAAAAATTGACCACCAACTACAAAAACTTGGTTTTCAACATGCCATAAGCCTTCTAAAACATAATAAATCTCAAATTAGGACCCCTGTGGTGTTTCTTCTTCATTAATAATAAGTTGAGCTATGGGCTCCTCAACTAGAATCATCTTTAAGCCTTTTTTCTCCAGCTCTTCATGAATCAATTCTAATTTCTATTGGAGGTCTTTGACTTGGTCCTTCAGCTTTATGTTCCTATATTTCAAGTGCGGGTTCATTTTTCTTATATGCTTCACTTCTCCTCTCAATGGATGAGTCCATTGGATCAATTTTTGTGTGTTATCTAAGGCCTTTGACACACTATTAACCTGCTCTTCCCAAACTTCTTTCATATTATCAAACTTCACCTTCTGAACATTATGTTCCTTGCCTGTTTCTTCAAGACTTCTATTTCATGATTTTCTAACTTCAACTTCTCCTTAAGGACCTAAATCTCTATTTTTTCAATTATTTTCTCCTTTCCTTCCTTTTCTTAATGACTGATTCTTATTTTGCAGGTGAAGAAAGGTCAATTCTGCTTGGTGGTGGCTGGACAGTTTTAGTGACCTTCTGAGCTTCTTTACTGCTTTCCAAGACCTTCTTGGCATGTCTTGTCATTGGTTTCCTATCCTAAAACATGAATCTTGCATCTTCACCCTCAAACACTAACTTCATAGCTGATTTGGCTTTCTCGAGCTTCTTTCCTCCCTCATCTGTATCTTTAGCTTGGACTATGGGAGTTTCCTCATATCAATAGCATACAGAATGTCTTATAAATTATCCTCAACCATTGTTTGGCTTCTTGTAACCCTCTTTCTGCCATGTTTTCTCACTGTTGTCTTTTGTTTTGCAAATGTAACAGCAGGTGTATCAACTTTCTACAATGGCTCTGTCTCCATGATTGTTGTGTAACCAGCTCCAAAAATAGAAGAAAAATATATAAACGCCTTAGAAATAAGCCACTTCGAGGGGGAAACCTCCAATACATTACATAAATGAACAATTCTTGGATGATACAAATGAACAAAACCTCCTTCTATATATAGGAGTCCATGGGGCCACAATATAATCCTAGTGGGGCCCAATGTAATCCTAGCCGACCTAACAATAATAATGTAAGGGCACAATAATAACAATATGGGGGTTACAGGGGTACAATAATAAAAATAAGGGGGGCTACACTAACATAATAAGGGGCTATACTATTAATATAGGGACTTAACATGCCCCTCTCCTTCAAACAAGTGTTGTCCTCAACGCTTGATTATTTCTTGATGCTTCTCTATAAAATTCTCCTCCTCCCATGTGAAATATTTTACAGGAAAGTTCTTCCACTTGCTGAGATACTCTGAAATTGATCGTACTTGTCGATTTCCTGTTTCTATAGTACTTCTCATACAACTTCTACCGATGTGATGTTGATCTTCCTGATGTTTCATTAGAATTTTGTACCAAAGTTGGGTTATCCTTTGAGAGTTGGAGAACTTGTTGTTGATGCTCGATGTGATCTTCCATTAATTTATCATCCATATTTGCTATTATTTGATCCTTCAAACGATCCAACTTAGCCTCCATTTCTTCTTTTAAACCATCTATTTCATCTTCAATTGCTCTTCATAAGATTGAAACTTGCTGCACTTTGTACCGTAATTTTGATATCTCATACTACAACTCCTCCTCTTCATGCGTCATAGTATAGCTTTTTGAGGTATTAATGGGTATGGAATTATTTTTTTGGAGGAATTATAGAACCCAGTACTGATAAAAATTCTAAAATATTCCCTTGGAATCAATTCAAATTGATTCTTCAAACAAGGCTTATACGATTCGGAAAAATACACACCTTTTCTGCTTTTGAGGAGCTCGATGTGGGGTGGATTTATATGTAGTTGCATAACCGCTGTGTACTAATTTAGTGCAGAGCGTGTCCTACGAATTATCTTTCAAGCCTGGTGGCATTGGATTCTCCAAGATAAAGTTGTGTCCAATCTCCCCATGACCTAATTACGGGTGGTTCGATGAGCAAACTTGTAGGACTTGCCACGTGTCATTGTTTGTTTCATCTGATGATAAACAAACTATAGTTTGTGTACTTGCGACCACTTTTTACGGCACTCCAATCCAATGCCCAGAGAGAGAGTTATTGAACTTTTCCCACGATCACCTCTTTGAGATGAAATTCAGAAGCCTGAAAAAGCACTACCTTCCACAGATCATATCTCCAAAAATGTTGCGAACCAAGATCTGAAATTTTTTGACGATCTTCCTCAGGATTTCTACTTTACACCCTATTAATTTCAGCTTCTGAGACTTCGTAGAAAAAAATTTATAGCGCAAATTCCATGATGACCTGTTTAGGAGCCTAAAAAAAGACCTAACTTCCACAGATCATATCTCCGAACATATTGCGAACCAAGCTCTGAAATTTTTAGAAAATATTCCTCAGGATTTCGGCTTCGCACCCTAAAAATTTCAGCTTCTGAAACTTCGTAGAAAAAAATTTATAGCGAAAATTCCACGATGACCTGTTTGGAGCAGCGAAACCCTAGAATCCAAAGCTCCGATACCAAATGTTGTGTAACCAACTCCAAAAAGAGAAGAAAAGAGATATCAACGCCTTAGAAATAAGCCACTTCGAGGGGGCAACCTCCAATACATTACATGAATGAACAATTCTTGGATGATACAAATGAACAAAACCTTCTTCTATATATAGGAGTCCATGGGGCCATAATATAATCCTAGTGGGGCCACAATGTAATCCTAGCCGACCTAACAATAATAATGTAAGGGCACAATAATAACAATATGGGGGTTACAGGGGTACAATAATAACAATAAAGGGGGCTACACTAACATAATAAGGGGCTATACTATTAATATAGGGACTTAACAATGATTACTGGCTCATTTTGCTCCGCCACTAAAGGCTCACTTTGTTTTGCCACTGAAGGTTCACTTTGTTTTTCCACTAAAGGTGATGGTATACCTCTAGGTTTTGGAGTTCTTTTAGGGGTGATGGAATCCACTTCAAAACCACTGACAAACAGAAAAGATGACCAGTCTCTGCCTAATCTCTTTAACTCCTCTAAAACTAGCAACTTAATTAAACCATGATGAAAGAGTGAGGTTTCATTTCCTTCAGATTTAGCTTGAACTTTGTCTAACATTTTAGCTAAGCTTTTGTATAAGTAAAAAGGTAAATCAAGAGACCTATTACCAAAAAAATGTAGCAGAATCCTGAAATGGTATGATTAAACCATGTGGTACCTCCCATCACAAGTGAAATATTTTTGAATGATTAGCAGCATCTTTGACAAGTTGTCTTTCATGTAGCTCCTTGGGATGGCATTTGTGAGATCACTCTCACTATGCTTTGGCTTGATAAATTCCCTACATTCTTGCATGGTGAACTTGAAACCTTTGAACCATTGTTCTCCTCCTCTTGGAATTCTTAATGCTGCTGCAATAGTCTCTAGTGTTATAGTGAGATTAAGCATTCCCACTTTAGAAGTTGTCCCATTGAAACTGGTGGAAATCTCCTTAAAAACCTGCACATGGCATCCTTGCAATCTTCGGAAAACTAGAAACACCCTGTTATTCTGAAATATTCTAAGGCATTTGGGTCTTCATTCAGAAAATTCATGTGTGATGGCTCATATATGAGACAGTGGTCTCCTTTGTTGATCTTCCTCTTTGTAGCCATTGTGCTTTTATACCTTCCCTTCCTCACTTGATCAATGACACCTGCAACTGCTTCAAAATGCCAGCAACTAGCTTGGCTTGGTGAAACATCTCTCCTGAACTTAGCAACATGCAAAGATGAATCGAAGAATGAAACAAGACTCAATTGGGAAAGATTTAAAAGTTTAGATGAAAACTCGTGCCTTCATCATGACTCATATGTGCTAAAAACAGAAGTGATGACTTCAAACATGACCATTGTACTTTGATTTAACCCTCTCTGACTCGCATGACACTCACCCTAACAGTTCTAATCATTAATTGGCACCTAGAAACTGATTTGAAAAGAAATACAGGAATACCTCTTTTCATATCGTATTTAGTGTATTTCCTGACAGTTTCGCTATGAAAGTATCAGCATTTTCGTAGTGAAAACTGCGTTCTTACTGGGAAATTCACTACAAAAACATGAAATCTTGGCTAAAATGACCTTTTCGGATTTATAAGCTTGGGAAATGGAATATGTCAGGAAATAATGGCTGATGTGACATGAAAAGACTTGAATGGGGGTGGGTTTGGACCTTAGGATAGGATAATAAGAAAAAATTTAAAATTTTCCTTTACCAACTAATGACAAATGAACTCTATGACCATACCTTTGACAAATGAACCCCTAAGACTATGTCAAATGATGTTTCACTTTTTCTGAGAGGTAACAATTCACATACACACAATGAAAATTAAAGCAAATACAACACACATTCAACAAGATAAGTACCAAAGCCAATGAATTAGTTCGATTTCCTTAGTACATATGAACAAAACATATATCGCAAACATCTAAAGAATATTCATGATACATGCATGAAAATGTGTTGGCTCAACAAGCTTCCGAATATTAGGCGAAAGATCCAAGTACACAGTTACAATGGCGAGCCACGAGCTCCATTAGTGGATGATTCTTGCTTCTCCAAGGAATGATATTCTCTCTTATTCCAAGCTAGAGAATCCAAGGCTAGCTCTCTAGAGGCTAAGCCTCCTAAAATCCCTTTTCTTGAGTTATGACGTTTCTTTTATAAAATAGGAATGACCTTTCATATCCCCTATGACTCTTGAGTTACCCTCATGAAACTTGGACTTTTAATGTGACCTTTGGACTTCTATATGACTTTCAGAATTTTCCTAAAGAATCTTTTGTCCATATATGACTATGTGATTTTTCGTATTCCACATATGACTCTTGTACTTCCACACATCAAATTTTGTGCTTTCCTTTTGATAATTACATCATTACTTCCATAAATGATGTCACAAGGTACGTGGAGACACATGACATTTTTATGGAACTGATACAAATCACAACTTGACATTGATGACATGGAATCGATCATGAAGTGGCAATGCCAAGTTGTTCCTCATGTTTCTTTGTCATAATATTTGTGAGAGGTATGTTCAATACTTCATATTCATGAAATATCTAATTTTTTCTTCATATTCACCCTCCAAGGGGATAAATGATATGGATCCTTTATATGCTCTTGATATTTGATCTCTTTTTGCAAAATAGTGATCAGGATCTGGATTAGGGGAAGAAATTTGCTCAAAATTCAAAGTGATCATAATTACACCAAACCATAGCGACCGTGACCGGCTCATCGCCAGGAATCCAACGCAACTCCTTTCGTCGAAAACTGAGTCAGATGAAGAAGTTATAGCCTATTGACCGTCGTTCAAAAAAGGCAATTTAAAAAAAAAAATTGCAGAACAGTGACAAGCTGATGACATGGCAGCCCAGTCAGCATGTAGGGAATCTTCTTCAGTTTTTTCCCAGTGTCACAACTAGATTAACCTATTTGGGTTTGAGAAGCTGGAATTTCCTAATGTACTCCTAAGGTTGAATTCGAAATTTTTTTTATGTGGGAGGACAACCCAACCAGGGACCGCCACGTGTCCCCCCTAGTGGGCCCCCTCTCCAAGGTTATGTTCGAATTTCATTTCATTCTATGGTCAAATTCCAATTTTTATGTGGTGGTTGAATTTTCCAAGGTTTAATTCCATAGTCCGAAATATTCCAAAGCACGTGGATATATCATATAATGGAGCGTATACATTATATGGTGGATAATTAAATTATATTGTATATGTTTTTAAGCCATAGCCCATAGTTCACATATGGTGGTGGATTAAGCTATACCAGTAGCGCAAATATCTAAGGTTTGGGTGATGTATTAAAGGTTGGATATAAAATAAAGGTTTGGGCGCACTTTATTACTACCCAAAGTTTTGGATTAATAACTGTCAAAAAACACTTCTGTGCAGGGCTCGGGGTTGAACCCACAACCTCCCCTGCACCATCCATCAGCCTTACTGCCACACTACCGCCATGGTTATTAATAACCAATGGTTTCAACATATATTTATTGACTACTAAATCTGTTGGGTGAGGTTTGGATGGGGCCAACCTCATGGGCTATCCCCCTCCCATATGAGTATGTTGCGGAATGCCACGAGCAGAAAGTTAAGCGTGGAATTTTAATTGTTTAATGGTGGGGTTAATTAACTTAATTTGGGATTAATTAATGAAAAATTGTATTATGTTAAACTGTGATTATGCACAGTTAAGCCATTCTTATCCACGGTCAAGCATAGATTTGTGCTAATTAATATAGAGATTAATGTGGAGGATTTTTAGGGGTGCCACCATTTTCGGCGGACCTACCTAGAGTCTTGTCCATATTTGGAGAAGGAATCTAGGGAAAAATTAAATGAACCATATCTTGAGCAATTTTCAACCAATTTTGGCTCAGAAAGAGTCATTCCTAGTAGATTTTCATGCTTCTAAATCCAATGGTATAGGTTGCAGAGGAAAAGCATAAATTTTGCAGGTGTTTTTGTCACTGAGGAAGAAGGAAGCTTAGGGCAACCAGGAAGGAAGGCCATGCCTAGATCAGCTGAAGACCAATATTGGCTCAAGAAGATTCATTATTAGATGATTTTTATGCTTTGAGCACAATGGAACAATTTTCATAGGGTTTGGAGCACTTCTGAAAGTTTTTTTGTCACTTTGGATATTAAACAAGCCTAGGGCCACCAGGATGGGAGGTCAAGCCTAGATAAGATGGAAACCAATTTCAGAGATTGAATAGTCATTTTTTAGGCTTTTGGGTCTTCTGAAGCCAATGGAGTAGGTTTCAAATCCATTGGAGCACTTCAGGTGCATGTAATCATTCATTTGACTCTTAATTCCAAGAGGGCCTAGCTAGTTGAAGCAGGTCCGTGGAGATGTAGCCCAGAAGGGGTGAACTTTGTTATCAGCTATTGTATTATGTGTATGATGTTTGTTATTTCTCTGCATTTCATTTGTTGTATATGTTTTAATAGCTAATTAACTCATAATTTTATCATCAAAGACACATAAAACTTGACACATAAATCCCTTCACCATTGGTTAACCTGAGACGATCCTAAACACATCATTTTAATATTGATGAGGGAGCTAGCATAGAAATAACTAGTTTTCCCATATTTAGATCAAGTTGGTATCAGAGCAAATTTTAGCTAATTTTAGCCAAGGTTAGCTAGAAGAATTAGCTATCTGCTTTTGAATTTCTGCAAGGAGAATTTAATTATGTGCAAGTTTATGTGTGAAGTAGAAGGTCAATATTGAGAGCTCAGTTCTCAAATCATATCACAAAGTATTTGTATGCATTGCAGGTGTGATGGTAGCTTCATTAAGCAATGTTTATAATCCATATTGCTTAGAAAAACTATTTGATAAAGAGATATTGTTACAAAAGCTCTACATCATGACTGATATGGTGCAAGAGATGTATGAAGATAAGAGGGAGAGCATTATACTTCAAGAGTAGTTAGTTGATTTCCATGAAGGAGGAGAAGCAAGAGCTTCTTCAAAAGATGAATGATATGGAGACTCGGCTCCATATTGCAAATGAGAACCTAGCAAGGATGCATGAGATGGATACTCAACTCCATGATGGCAAGGAAGCCTTAGTCATGTATGTGCATGAAAAAGAGGTATGCAATTCAATTTTATCTTCAATTTCCTCTCAAAATGAATGTGTAAGTGATTTTGAAAGACACACTAGAGGAACAGGGTCCAAATTATTGATGAATATGGGCTATGAAGGTAAAGGATTGGGAAAATATGCAAAAGGCATAGTTGAGCCAATTTTTTTTTAGGAAAGACCTAAGTATTTGGGTCTTGGTTATGGACAGCATGATGGAGAAATCTCTAAAGCCAAGGAGGCACATGAAGGTGTTCCAAGAAGGACTTTCATTTCTTGTTCATTACCTCAAGCTTGTGAAGATTTTGTTCATGAGGAATGCAAAATTTTTTCACCCACTTTGCAAGAAGGTGCTCATAAACATGCAGCTAATGAGAATGGAAAACAAGAGGATGTTTAAAGCTCTAAAGTTAGTGAATGCATTTTTGATATTCTGAAGAGAGCCACTACCTCATAAAATTCACCTCCTCAAGAAGGCGACAAAGGTGAAATTTTAAGGTATAAATCAAGTTGATTTTTATTATGATAAACATGGTAAATATTCACATAAGATTTGGAGAAAGTTTGCATGTTCATTTTGTGGTTTGGATAACCATAATTTTTCAAGCTATTAGAAGAAGATAACCATGCACAGGAAACTTTCAAAGAAAATGAGGCAGGAAGCCAAAGGTCCATTGGACAAATAAAACCATGTTGAAAATAAAATGTAATTGTTTTGTACTCATTTTCATAGGCAAGCTCATATTGTAGACAAGTGTTAGACTTTGTATCCAACAAGTCATCCACGACATTTGAAGAAGGTGGGGAAAGAGAATTGAAAGAATGGAAAATCATATTCCATAATTGATGTGGGTCAGGATGATTCACATGATGAAGTGCAACTAAAAGAAACACCACTGACATGGTTTGTTCTTGTGTCTCTACAATTCATGTTGCATGTTTATGCCAATAAGGTGTTTGAAAGTGGAGTATGTTGACTCACTTTATTGCAGCAAAATTTTTTCATTTTAGTTCTTTAATTACATGTACATATGAATGGGCTTCTTGTACTTATAATTTTACTTGTGAGAGAGTTGAAGAATTGTATACCTGCATGAGAGTTTGTGTGTATGAACAGGGAATTTTCATGGTTTTTTTGTTCTTGAACATTCATGAGTAACCGACTTTTGTTGGTTGATTGCTTTGTTTAACATGTATGTTGTCAATTTAAGAGTCTTGATCATTTTCACATGCATGAGTGTCGACTTGTGTTTGGTCGATGAGTTTTGACACCAATATGTAAGAGTACATGGTGATGCTCACATGATGTGAAATTTGTTGCTTTGAAAGAGCAATAGGATATGTCATCAAGTTATGTTTCTTGCATGACGTGTTTTTCATATTGATGGTTTTGTTTGTGACAAGATGTCAAAAAAAATTTGCAGCCATTATAGAACATTTTATGTGTTGATGCCAAGAAGAGAAGGAGATGGCGAATGCATTCCTCCAAATGTGGAATTTGGAACCGTGGAGGTAAAAGAATGGTCATTTATTTTCTTTTTATTACTGATGCTGGAACTCATTTATGTAGTTCACTCAGATGGGCTTAATTTGGAAAAGTGGTTTCCAAGGAAAATTTTGCATCGAATGCATGTTTGTGCAAAGGAGGAACATGATTCTCAGTGGAAAGGCAATCAATTAGTTTTTCAAGCACCAAGGAATCGATTTGGTACAAAAAAGTGTTATATCAGTCATCAAGCAGCCAGCAAGCGTTGGATTGGGTTTGGAACAAAAGGGAACATTGGTTGAAGAGCCAAGCCATTTGCAAGGCAAGGCATGTCAGTGAACCCAAATGGTTGTCATGGTGATTTTTCCAAGTAGAATCAAGATGATATAACTTGGGAAACAGAAGAGTATTCAACTCTCATGATTTAACCAGCTTTTATGGGTCCAAAAGCATGTCAGTGGGAAGGAGTGATCAGAATCTGGATTAGGGGCAAAAATTTTCTCAAAATTCAAAGTGATCATAATTGTACCAAACTAAAACGACCGTGACCGGCTCGTCTTGAGGAATCCAACTCAACTCGTTTCGTCAAAAACCGAATTCGGATGAAGAAGTTATATCTCACTGACCTTCAAGAAGTTATAGCGTACTGACCTTCATTCAAAACAATAAAATTTAAAAAAAAAAATTGCAGAACAGTGACAGGCTGATGACATGGTAGCCTAGTCAACATGCAGGGAATCTTCTTCATTTTTTGCCTAGTGGCACTATGAAAAGTGTTACAACCGGATTCACCAGTTTGGGTTTGAGAAGGCTAAATTGCCAAATTTCCTCCTAAGGTGAAATTCGAATTCTTTTTATGTGGGAGGACAGCCCAACCAAGGACCACCATGTGTTCCCCCCGGTGCGCACCCTCTCCAAGGTAAGGTTTGAATTTCATTTTATTCTATGATAAAATTCCAATTTTATGTGGTGGTTAAATTTTCCAAGGTTCAAGTCCATAGTCTGAAATATTCGAAAGCACATGGATATATTATATGGCAGAGTCTATAGATTACATGGTGGGAAATTTAATTATATTGTATATTTTTTTATGATAGTCCATAGTTCACATATGGTGGTGGAATAAAATATACCAATGGTGCAAATGTTATGGTTTGAAGGCTGATGTCTTAAAGGTTGGATATAAATCAAAGGTTTGGGTGCACTTTATTACTTCCCAAATTTTTGGATTAATAGCTGGTGAACAAAACTTATGTGCGAGGCTGAGAGGTCGAACCCACCACCTCCCCCACACCATCCTTGACCTTACCACCACACTATATTGGTTAACAGATATAATATGCGTGGCTTAAACATATAGTTAAGGACTACCGAATGCATTAGCGAGAGGTTTGGGAGGGCCAACCTCAGTGTAATGTGTTGCGAGAAGACCACGGGAAGAAATTTAAGCGCGGGCGTTTAATTTTTTAATGGCGGTGTTAATTAACTTAATCTAGGATTAAGGACTATTAAATTGTATTATGTTAAAAAGCGTGATTATGCGAAATTAAGCCATTCTTATTGATAGTTAAGCGCATATTTGGCAAAAATTAATCCAGCAAATCCAACAATAATTTCGGGGGTGCCACCTACTTTAAGTTGATACGCAATTTAGCGAACGCTATCTACGAGTCCTCTCTAGATTTCAAGGAGGAATCTAGGGAAAAATTAAATGAACCATATCTTGAGAAATTTTTGACAATTTTGGCTCAATGACGAGTCATTCCTAGAATATTAGCATATTGGCATGCTACGAATCCAATGGTATATGTTTCGAGGTAGAGCAAATCTGGTGTTTTGTCACTTTAAATAAAAATGAAGCTTAGGGCCACGAAGAGGGAGCTTAGGGCCACGAAGGAAGGAGGTTGCTTGGACCAAGCGGAGACCAATCTTGGCTCAAGAAGAGTCATTATTAGATGATTTTGATGCTATGAACACAATGGGACATTTTTGGAGGCATTGGAGCACTTACGA